>CM070506.1:3205270-3370958 GCA_036346375.1 Guadua angustifolia
CCCCTCAAGCTCGAGGATTTTGGCCTCAAGCTCGGGAGACGCCCTTGTCGAGTGTGCCTGCTCCGCAGCGGCCCTCTCCAGGTCCTTGACCTTGGCCTGCTCGGTTTCAAGCGCCTTGTTGACGCTCCCAAGTTCCTCCTCGAGTGGAGTATCTTGGCCTAGAGCTCGAGTCGACGCCTCGCTGAAGCCTTCTCCGTAGCTTCGATCTTGGCCCGCTCGGCCTCGAAGGCTGTGGGCCGAGCGCGCGGCTCGCTGCTCCACGACCTTAAAATGGTCGCGTTCGGAGGCCCTGGCTCGCTCGAGTTTCTTCCGCGTGGGCTATCTCCTCGCGCCTCATCGTCCGGCGTGAGATCGCCGAGCTCTTGGGCCTTCGCTTGAGCTCCCCCGCCGACCTCAATGGTCTAGACGAGCCTGTCAGCGCCAACCTCCCACGCCCATCAAGGCCGAGGAGACCCTCAAGACGACAAAGATGCTCCTGAGGCCTTTGCGCCCTCGAGAGGCATGGTCGATCACCTTCACAACAAAAAGGGTGGCCCAAAATGAGAGGGACAAGGAGGTCAAATTACAAGCCACGGCGTGGGGAGACCTTACTCGCTGGAGACGCCTCCTGTGTGTCGGGTGAATTCCTCACGATCATCTATACGATCGCGAGGGATCTCCTCCCCTCAATCGCCGCCACGCCTGGCAGGGGTCGACCACGCACGCCCATGGCGCACTAGGGCCGGGACTCTGAGTCCCCGCCCCGGGGGCGGCTTGGTTGCCCGCCGCCTCCTCTGGTGGGTTAAGGCCCTCGACGGCGGGGGGCGTAGCGACGGTGCTAGCCCCAATCTCCACGACCGGGCCCCCACTCATCTTCGGTGCCAAGGGGATGGCAGCCGGATCTGTTTCGACGTTCATGACCTCCCGCACAGGGATGCCGCGCCTCAACGCTTGACGCAGCTGGCGCGGAGGTCTGCAGAGCCTCCACGACCCGATCACCCCCGGTGATTGGCGGGGTCGCGACCTCAACGCCCGGGGCGATCGTGGTTGGTGGGGTTTTGGAGGCCGCCTCAATTGTGGCCTCAAGGTCCTGAGTATCCTCCCTCACGGAGGCTTCGGGATACGCGTCGATAGCCTCTGAGTCATGGGCCTCGCCCATCTCATAGTCCCCGCCGATCGCGGGCTCGTCCTCTTCGAACGAGTCGTTGAGCCCCTGGTAGAATTCACCGACCAGGAACTGGCCCGAAGGAGTGCGTGCTCGGCGACGATCGCGATGCGGGACCAGCTTGAAGGCGTTCTCCTCCTCGGACTCGGACTCGCCCTGGACAACAGCCATCGTCAAAGTGGGCATGTTTCGAGCTCGGGGGCTCAAGGTCTGCGATTAAAAGCATTCTCTAAGCCGAGAAGATGCTGAAGGGGGCGCGCACCCGGGATGTCGGGGGCTTACAGGTCATCGGGCCTCCCGCCGAGGGCTCTGTGAAGGTCTTGTTGCCCTGACAATGAGGGGGCGCGACGCTGCGGTCCTCGCGACCTAAGGTCTCGGGTCCGAGCCGCTCAGACGCCCGACGCTGGGGGGGGCTCTGCTCGAGGCCCTGGGGACGGAGGAGTGCTCGGAGACCTGGCGGCGGCAACAAGACTCTTCGCTGCATGATGAGGAAAGAATTGTCAGACGACAAGGCACGAAAAACACGAGCTCGGGGGCTTGAGCAGAAGGGCCCTACCGTAGCATGGTCCCCCACTGACATGGCGCTTTCTTCGCCTCCGCTTTGCTTGGTCCCCGGTGGAGGTCGCTTCTTCCCTTTGCTCCCCGCCTCACGGCAACGGAGCATCCTTCTGGCCGTGTCCAGCAGCCTCCGTGGGCTCGCGAGCAAGCGAGGCTCAGTGGAGGGGCTCGCGGGCTAAGGACTCGAGCGCTTGGTCGGAGATTTACTCGCCTTTTCGACGGAGTACATTCTTCGACGGGTTGTGCGACGACGCATTGCGGCGCCATTTTCCCTTAACATCTCGACCATTCCGCAGAGACCCAGATTCCTTCCGCTGCAAGACAAGCGTTGTCAAGAAAGGGTCGGAGGGTATACACGAGCGCACCTTGGGGCGAGAAGACTCACCGAGTGCCCTCACGGTCTAATCGTCGCCTCGATCTCGAGAATGGGTGCTCCCTCCGCCTAAGAGGAGACACACGGTTCAAGCAGAAATCGCTGGCGATCGCCTGCCCATTGAGCCCGCGCATGGCGCAGATATGAATGAGGGCGATGGCCTCCTCGTCGACCTCGAGGTCGTCCGGCTCCGGAGTCTCCTTCTTGCGGTTGGCGATGGGGGTCCCTTCGAACACCAGCGTCCCGGACTCGCCCCTCTTCAGGTAGAACCAGTGCTCGTTCCACGGGCCAAGGGAATCCCGAGGTTGGAACTTGGGGAAGGCCCACTTAAGTCCGACCCGCACCTAAGTAGACGATCTCCGACTACGTGGTCCTTCCCGGAGCTAAGAGGTCAAGGATCGAAGAAGAGCGAGGGGCCTGGAGGATCCCCAGAAACCCTCGCATGTGGGAGAAGATGGTGAGGAGAAGAACAGAGTTTGGCACCGATTGATGAGCTCGATGTCGCACTCGAGAGGACCTTCGCAACGAACTCGCTCTCCTGGGTCCGTAGTCAAGAGGGCATAGTGCTCAAGCAAGGCATAATCTGTCATCCTGGGGTGCGCTCGGTCTTGCTGTTCTGGCATTTCGCCATACGAACGGGTCCAAAGAGCCCTGTGGACTCGAAAGCCCTCATCCTCGAAGTCCGACAGGTGCTCCTTCCTAACTTGGTCATGGCGGTTGTGGCGGGTTTGGTCTCATGGAGAAAGGAGGACCTTGTTCAGCGAAAGGACTTGAAGACGTAAGGGCTTAAAGCGAAAGTTTTTTCGCATGAAGATGCGGCGCTGGGTTTATAAACCGCAACACGGTGAAATTCAGCTCATGCAAGGCCTCAAAAGGCGTACAACCGCGATTTGACGGGCACAATTAGGCTCGGGACAAGACGCCGCCAGTGCCCGCCAACCGCTCACACCTGCACTCAACATCGAGGAGTCCGAAGGTCGCCAGTGTCGAGGCCAAAGACTTGCCTTTGCGGTTCCGCCCGACCTCGATCAAGGAGACAAGACCCACGGGTTTTTTTGTCTCAAGAATAAGGCTCGAGGTCGCCCCGAGGGTCCCTCCGACCTAGAGCCTCGGGGCTAGCCGACGAGGGTCGGGCACTCCTAGACCGGCCGGCGGCGGTCAACGGATCCCCAAACTCTAAGGCCCCGACCACGCACTTGGTGCATCGAGGCGCCGACCTCGAAAGTCAGGCGCCTGAAGCTCGACCTTGCACGACCTCGAGCTCAAGCGGGGTCTCGTTTGATGCCCTGGTCCGCCCTAGGATCTCGGATCTAGCATTTGACCGGCGCTACCGTAAGAGCGGTCGGGGATGACTCAGAGCGCGGCAAGTTTGGGGCGCTTGTCGCCCTCAAGGTGCACGAAGACCCCTTCCCGAGGATCGCTCCCGACCGTTGCGTGCAGAGGGAGTATAAAGACCAAGGACGCGTGAGCTCCAACACAACACAAAGACACACACGGCTCGAGCTAGGAATCGCCATTATCGCCTTTGAGTTGTAAACACCGCCTGTACACCCATATAACGAGAATCACCGCCGCAAAGGCGATCGAGTAGAGCTATTACCTTTGACAGGCTCGAACCAAGATAAACCTCTCGTCTCGTGTTCGTCGTCGTTTGTTCACCACCTCCGCGATCGGTTTCTTCCTTCGCTCGAGCAAAACGCCGCCGTCCCATAACATTTCGATTCTACCTCCCTTTTGCGTCGATTTATCCCGATCGTCGACAAGAAGTGATGAGAAGGTATTGTATGCTTCATACCAGTTATGAGGAGTTGCCGCTGAATGGTGGAAAGGCTATTGTGCTAACCATGAAGCCCCACAGGATATAACTTGGAATGAATTTATTACTGCCTTTCATGACCTCTTTGCTTCACCAAGGAATAGTATAGTCATCATGAATTCAGAGAAGGACGCTACCCTTGTATCTTGTTCGAGATCTAGACGATGTTCTTTGAAGTGCTATCAACTAGACAAGACAGAAGATCGCTTTGCTAGGGGATGTGTTGCGAATCAGGAAGTAACAAATTACAAGAAGAACAGCATTGAGTGCTACAATTGTCGCCGAAAAGGCCATTATGCTAATCGATGTCCACAAAGAAAACAAATATTTCCTACAGTCTTGGATATATCGGAAGTTACCTCAGTCTGGTACATAATGCCAAGAGTAAGTGGTGAAGTTGTAAGAGAAATCTGCCGAGGAAATCAATTAAAGAAAAGGCGTCTAGGTAAAGACACCATTCCAGTCAACAAATGCTCTCAAAAGAAAGCGATCGCATCGGTTCAAGTCAATCCTAACTCCATCCCGGTCGAAGCCCCAACACTAATGCTAGATCAAGGAAGTCAGGAGCCATGAGTTTGCTTAGTACAATACCATAACCCTACTTGTAAAGTGAAGAGATTAGTGATAAATCCCATGTAAAGGTTTTCTTGTCGAAAGAAATAAAGCAGAAATGGTCGATACATTGGTATACGGAGTATTGGATTGAAGAGCAATAATGTAAAATGATGAGTTAGATGTTTCTCTAGGAGTATTCCTATGTTTATGGTTCACCTGGAAATGATACATGTACAGTGGTGGCTAGTTTAATGGTACCCAATGAGAACTTGTTAATTAGAGGATTTGTCGTTGCCAGTAAGTGCTCAGTTGTGCTAGATTTAACCAGGAGGTTGAGAATTCAGTTCTTATTGAGAGAGAGTTCCAAGCAAATCCTATTGTGTTGGATATTTAGGTTATCCTTTAAATTAAGGGGATGCCCAAGCATAAGGCTATTTTTGAGAGATGTATATCGATGATAGTTTGTGTTAGCCAGCTGATGGATAATAGTGTGGAATTTGCCAACTAGAAGATGCACCAGTTGTTAGAGAATACCTTGATATATTTCCTAAGAATTTGTCTAGCATGCCGTCATATCAGAAGATCAAGATCGTGAGCAAATTAGTGCTTGATACAACCCAATAGTGAAAAGACAATGTCAAATGTTTTCTAATGAATTAATGGAAAATGGAAAGGCATAACGAAGAATTACTAGGAAGAGTTTTGAGAAGACTTAGTGTGTTACCATGGGAGCTTGTGTTTATCAAAAAGGAAAATAGAAGATCGGAAAAGTGCACTGAATCATGCTTTAAATAAAGAAAAGGTCGAAAACAAGTATCCAATATCAGGATCGACAACATGATTGGACAGTTGAGAAGAGAATTCGAATTTCTTTAGGACAAAGCTTCGCTTAGGCTATCATAAATTGAGTCATGAGAAGGATGTTTCTAGGATTGCGTTCTCTACATAAACAATATAAGTTTTGGCTAAATCCCCTGAATTGACCAATGCCCCGCATACTTCATGAACATGAGGAGTAAGGTGTTTTTGGATTATTTGGAAAAAATTCGTGGTTACCTTATAGATGACATTCTAGTATACTCTCAGACAAGAGGAGAACATGCAGAACCTTGAGATGAGTTTTTGCGAGGGCAACAGTCTACGCTAAGTTCAACAAGTGTGATCCCTGGAAGAAAAAGGTCGAATCCTTTGGCAGTATAAAAACTGCTAAAGGAGCTACTGTTGCATCACGCAAGGTAGAAGTTGTGTTAAAGTGGAAGCAACCAAAGTTCGTTACTTAGATTCGAGATTTTAGGAATGGCAAGATGTTATCGCTGGTTCATAGAAGGATTTTCGACAACGGCTAGACCTCTTATGTGATTGTTGAAGAGAAAAATTTGCATGGACGCCAGAGTGCGAACAGAGTTTTCAGAAGTTGAAGAAGCGGTTACCATTAACGCATGTGTTAGTATTACTAGCTGTGCGGAACGGTTTCAATATATAAGGTGATGCTTCTAGACATGATTTGAGATATGAATCGGCATAAATGGCAAGGTTGTTGCCTATACGATAAGGCAATCGAGACAGCATGAGGAGAAGTACCCTACGTATGACTTGGAGTGAGCTATCTTAGTGCACGATTTGGAAATATGGTGTCCCTATCTTATCGAAAATCGATATGAACCATAAGAGTCTAAATCATATATTTACACAGTCAAACCTTAATATGGAACGAAGATAATGGTTGGAAATGATCAAAGATTCTAGTGTCAGAATCCATGGACATCCTGGTAAGGCCCATGTGGTAATCAACGTTTGAGTTATGAGGCCACAATGCGAATATGTTGATAATAAGCAGTTAACTAGGGTTATGCAAAGAATTCAAGAAGCTGAAATCGGAGATGCTCAACAAAGTGTCATAGCTCCCTTGGAAATAAAGCCAACATTAGAAAAATCAGATCACGGAAAGTTCGAAGGGTGACGAAATACAAAATCAAGTCAAAGAAAGAAGAAAGCTTAGCCAAAGAATAGAATTTTGAGCGAATAGGATACCATGAGGATTTAAGGCCGAAACAGTGTGCTGGATAGGAAGATCCTAAGCAAGAGATACATGAGTAAACCCATGATTCTAAGTACTCAATTCATCCAAAAAGTGCCAAGAGGTATTAAGGTCTAAAGGAAAAGTATTGGTGAACTAGAATGAAGAACGAAGCTACTGATAGGATGCCCTATGCGATGTGTGTCAGAGAATAAAGGCAATGCATTAGAAACCTAAAGGTTCATTGCAATCATTGTAGATCCCTGAGTGGAAGTGGGAGACAAATCATTAAAAGGATCCCTAGTGATAATTGATCATAAAGGATAAGAATTCGGAGGAATTGTTATTGACTGATTGACCAAAGTTACTCATTACATACCACTGAAGACTACGCATCCAAAAAATCATTTGGCAGATTTGTAGATGTCAGGGATTAAGTGACTGCATGAAGTGCCCAGGAAGATTGTGTCTGATAGAGGTATCCGATTCATCTCGAGGTTTTGGAACAAAGAAAAGAGAACTCGTTTGAATTTTAGCACCGTTTATCGTCCGTAGACAGATGGTCAGACAGGCATAGTTAATCAGATTTCGTAAGATATGTTAAGAGCTTGTGTGGTTAGCTTACGCCATGCTTTGGGATAAATGCTTGCCATATGTAGAGTTCCGTTATAACAATAGCTATCAGGCTAGTTTGCAAATGTCACCATTTGAAGTCTTATATGGTCGTGCCTGTCGTACCCCGTTAGATTGGAATGAAACGAGGGAGCGTTCTGCGTTGGGCCTGAGATTCTCAGAGAGACCGAAGATCAGGTTGCCATGATCAGAGAAAGGCTGAAAATAGCACAGTCAAGGCAGAAGAGCTATGCTGATAATCGCCGTCGTGATTTGAGTTTTGAACCTAATGATTTCGTGTATCTTAGATTTACTCTCCTTAATGGTGTAAAAGGATTCCATGCCAAAGGGAAGCTTGCGCCTAGGTTCGTCGGACCATTCAAAATCCTGAGTCATTAAGGAGAGATTGCTTACCAGTTGGAGTTGCCATAGTCATTAGCAGGAGTTCATGATGCGTTTCATGTGTCGCAACTCAAGAAGTGTCACAGAGTGCCAACAGAGCAGACGCCGTTAGAAGCCATCGAGTTGCAGGAAGATCTAACCTACAAAGAGCAGTCAATCGAGATTTTGGATGTGATGGAGCGTAGAACCATAAACAAGTTTGTTTGCCTTCGTAGAGTTTAATAGAGCAATCACTCAGAGAGCGAGACAATTTGGGAGTATGAATAAGACCTGAACGCAGAGTTCCCAAACCTATTCTCCAGATAGCCCGGAATCTCGGGGTCGAGATTCTGTAAAGGGGGGAGGTTTGTAACATCCTAATTTTTGAAATTTTATTTAGTTAATAGTGTTTTATTGCTAATTGAGTGATTTGTGAATGTTCTGGATTTATTTTGATTTTTTGAGATTTATTGGAATTATTTTAAATTAGAGTATATTGCCTTTTGTCAATAATTAATTATAATTAGAAAAGTTTAAACTAAAGTTTTGCTAAAAATATTTTATTTAAGTCCAGAATGTCTCAAAGTATTTTTGAGATTTTTCTTGGAATTTATCTAGTATTTTTATTGCTTCAAGTAAATCAAAGTAATTTCTTAAATTATTTTAATTGGTAAAACCTCGAAAATTAAGCTAGAACAAGAATGTGCAAGCCCATTATCGTCGGCGCCGGATTCCGATCCATTCGCCCAATGCAAGAGCTCCTCCGAATCCAATGCCGACCGTCGGATCGTCATCCGAGGGCCTTTATCAAAGCGCGTAAGTCATGAAACCCTAGCGCTTTAGAGCCGTGGGATTAGCATCGTGCGGTTGACGATCAGCCATACCATTTCGGAAATTTACCTCATCCGAGCCGTTGGATTAGGTAAGCAGACGAGATCGTACCGCGTTAGGTTTCTTCGTGACCGTCCGATTTCCATCTAAGGGCTGCCAGTCATCGTCTCCGTGAAGGACTCGGAGTCCAGCTCACACGCGCCGCCGCCGCCATGTCCATGGAATTCTCCAAGTTTGCGCGCACACCGAGGGCTATTTAAGGAGCCAACCCGACCCTCGAGGTTCCTCGTGAGTTGCCGCACCTATTCGCCCAAGCACCAACGCCGGAGGAGAAACATGAAGCTCGCGAGACCGCCGAGTACCGGCGACGCGGCGCCGAAGCCTCGTTTGTCGCTCGAACCTCTTCCGCCGCTACCAAGTCGGATTCAAGTCCATCTCGCCGAGCCGCATCGATTTTCCACTCCACGCCGCCGAGTCTCACCAAAGCGCCAGATCCGTGGTCGCCGCTTCAACCGGTGGAGCCGCACGCGCTTTGTCATCACCGGATCGAAGCCAGGAGCCGTTGGATCGCCATCGCGACGCACGTGTCGAGCCACGCCATGGCATTAAACAGCGTATCGCACGGGTAAGTGACCACCGTTTGATCCTAGATGAGAGGCTACGATTAGGCCGCGTCAATTAAGTCCACAGTGCACCGTTTGGGTAGGTGTCAACCGTAGGATTTCTGGTGAACGCCTCGAATTGAGCCACATAGTGGGATGAATAGTAAAGTACTCGGATCAGTTTTGGTCGTCTGATTTGGATCGGGTGGTTATCCTTCGGCCACGTCAACAAGTTAACTGTGAGCTGTTAGATCGATTTTGATCGGTGGAGATCATGCCACGTGTCAGCCGTCCTGACTCACCCCAGGGTTGACGTCAGCTGATGCATAAATTCGGATATTTTGTATTTTCCAATTTTATGGATTTTTCAGGAATTTGAATTTTCCGAGGACTCGTTCTCCCTCATACGAACTCCGATTGAGGTAATTCAAATTTCTAAAAATTTGCAAAATTGAGATCTATCTATTGGTGAATTTTATTTGATTTTTGGAGTTTGTTTGCTCCCTATTTTGGTATTTTTTTGGCGTTCTTTTTCGTTTCGCGTAGACGAAAAATTGTGCGATGCGTACGGGGAAGATTCATCAACTCAAGACCTAGGTCCAGAGAAGGAATAAGGGCTTTCTTAAGGCAAGTTGTGCTTTGATCATGTTGAACTCATGTTAGGAAAAATTGCTATTTTGATTTAATCTATTGCATGCTATTTTATGTGTATAAATGATTTCAACCTAAATTTGGGATTAGCTAATGTACCCTTTGAATTACACCCTACCTTGCTAATTGTATGCCATGATTCACTTGTCACCCTACGTTGGTTCCCTATAGTTGGTTAATATTGAAATCAACATGGGATGGTTAGAACGGAATAGAATTGCTTAGCCATTCCACGTCATCACATGTACTTGAATCTTTGATAAATAATCTTGACTAATGGAATATGGAACAATGTTATGAACTTGTGTGTCATGTGTGGTCACATGATGAGATTGAGTTGTGGTGGCGATGGATGTCACGCAACGATATTGAGTTGTTGATGGCACGTGGTGCTTGTTAATCAACTGGGGTGGTTATGATTTTGGATCGGAGCAAGTGGCAAGGGCAAGTATGCCTGGGTGGGCCCGATGGGCAAAAGGTATGTGTATGTCTTGCTTTGATCAACCCTAAGGACACCTTACGAGCCTTTGACCTGAGTCAATCATGCAACCACATGTCTGTTATAGGGCAGCCTAACTGACTAATTTGCAAAGTCTTAGCTTTAGTACTATCGTGGTGGTGTGGTTCACCCTTTGAATGAACCCAGATATCGCAAGAGGGGGGCCCTGGATGTGGTAACCAGTCCCACCAGTGTTGAAACCTCAGCGGGTAGTACTGGGTTAAGATGATGCATTGTAAAGGCTTTGTCATGATGTCTCGCTTTGGCACACCAAAGGAAGTGTGCTAATGGCCGTGCACAAAGAGATTATCATGTCGTGTGGGTAAAGTGCATAACCTCTCGCAGAGTGTACAAACTATTAGGATAGCCGTGTTTCACTAGATTGAGCAATGCTCGGGGATTACAGTCAAGGGATTAGACTTTTGCAAAATAAAACTTGGGATCGATGGCAAGTTGCCATGAAAAGTTGAATCTTGATTTAGGATGAGAAATTTGGTTTATTTGAGAAATGTTGAATCTATCTATTATTGTTATTTTTTTTATTACTGTCTTCGCAATCTATATACTGTACTTGTTTATAAATGCTGCTTTACTGCAAATGAACCACTTAGCCTTCCTTTGGAATAAGCTTTGCATATAGCTATGTTAGAATTGCATTCTATGCACAACTTGTTGAGTGTTTTATGTACTCACCCTTGCCTACAAAATCATCAGTGCTGAAGAAGGAGTACCATGAAGGGATGAATGTTTAGGGTGCTAGCCTTGTCAGTTGCCTGTGGTATACTGAGGGGTTACCTACATCTTCATTTCATTGCTGATTCAATTTATTGTTCAGCCTTGTGAGGCATTGTTAAGTAAGTTGACCATAAGGTCATACAACTGGTAATATTTAATATATAATATCTTTTATCTTATTTACGTTGTGTATGATTGTGATATTCACTAATGTTGAGCCTGTGTGCACTAGCGTGATCCTAGACTAGTGCAGTATACACAGAGGGTCCGGATTTGCATATCCGGGTCCCGACAAGGCGCAAGCCATTTCGGCTGGAGGAGGGAGGAGGGGGAGAAGGGAGGCTGCTATGTGGGGCTAGATCCACTTGGCTGAGGAATTTTTTTTAATAATACATTTTTTTTACAAATTACAAAAATATACATCAAAAAAATGCAGAAATACACCTCTGTCGGCTGTTCAAAATGCGACAGATAAATCTCACCTCACGAACGGGTGATAGAGCGCCACGTCACCGGCCCTAGATCAACAACATTTAGAAGGAGGGGAGGCAAATTCAAATTTCGAGAAAATAAATTGCAAGAATTTAAATGCTAAATTTAAGACATAAAGTAAATACATAATGTAAATTCAAGCACGAATGGAAAATATTTGCATTTCTGGAAGGAGGTTTACAAAACCTCACAACAAAGTGGGCAAAGCTCAAAAAAGCATAAATACCTTTACAACCTTCAAGAGGAGAAGGCTCCCCCTCCCCCTCTATTTATACTACTCTTGGGCCACCTACTACCCTTGGATGAGTCTCTCAACCCACTCACACAGCCATGTAAGGGCTAACCTAAAACCCACACACATAATAGGTTTTCTTGCATGGTTTTCAAAACATACTATCTAGACCCGCTAACCTATCAACTAGACCGTGATCCGACGGCCTTCCTTGATCCACGCAGCATGTAGCTAGCATCATCTCCTTTCCTTGTCTTCTTGGCTTGCCCGAGCTCCATCTCCGATCATCTTCTGGCGATCTTCGACCGTTTAGACCTCTGACACACCTCGCCTAGTCCTGATCATCCACCGCCTCACCATGATCGAGCACCACCTCGTCCTGCAACCATCAAAGACAACGAAAACCCATCACATAGAAATGTCCAAAAGGATATGCAATAATCATCATAAAATTATTAATCAAATCATTAATGCTCAGAAGATTTGGTGCTACCGCCCTCAAGCCGGTAGTACCGGAAAAGACAGACAAACCTCAAATTACTTCAAATTGAAAATCCAATTCAAATCAAACTCAATTTCAAAGTAAACCATGCTCAAATTTAATCAAATATTCATCACACATAAGTATAGACCTCCACATGGTCCTTCATCGTTGTTAGGTATGTAATCTGGGTCATCGGCGAGATTATTGTCAACAAACTCGGAAACGTCAGAGTCTACTCACTACTTATCAAGGAAGTTCCACGAGTCTATTGGTCTAACTACCATTGCCCACAAGATAGCAAAGTTTAATGAACATACGCATGCAGTAAAACATTTAATAAAACATTTGTAAATCTGGGATCAACAAGGTCAAAGGAGGTGCTTGCCTTGCTCATTGATTTCAGTCACGAAGTCAGGATCAACCGTGGCAGACTCTAGAATGTCGGAGTCTACGCGTAGATCGATAAAAATAGAGCAAATGACAATAGGACAAAAAGAAATCAGATAAAGAATCAAATAGAATTCTACTACACAGAACATGTGTGGTTTAGATTTAGAGTTTCTTGATTGCATATGTTTTGTTTCAAATTCAAGATGCAAAAATTATTTGGATTTATGGAATTAAGCTTGTTTCTACTATTTTTCTGGGCCTACTTCTTTTATTCGATTTTGGCTTAGGTTGAGATGTCGATATATATATTTTTTCTTATTTATTTATCTAATAATTCTTTTATATATATTATTTTTACTATTTATTATTATTATTGTTATTATTATTATTATTTTCTTTTTTTTCTCCGGCCGGGGCAGCCCGTCCAACTCGACCGACCGATGGCCAACAGGCCCGACCCTGCCATCTCCCATTAATCCCTAAACCTAGCTCCCATTCTTTCTCTCCCTTCATTCCCACTCCAGCCACCGCATCCTTCTAACTTCTTCCCCCAACTCTCTGCCTCATTTCCTCCGCCTGGTCGCCACTCCCTCACGCGCTGCTCCTGCCGCTAGATCTTTTTGCTCGGTTGTCAGGCTCGAGTGCCGCCATCCGGGTCTTCTCTGTGCCACGCTTTTGCCGCGCTCTGCCGCCTCCTGGCCTCCGGTCGGATCCCGACCAGATCCGGCGGTCATCCCCACCGCCATTAGCTCCTCTTCCTCCTACGGCAGCGACGCCGCCTTCTGCCGAGCTAAGTGAAGCCCTCTCTCTCTCTCTTATCTTGCTTCTTCATTCACCTACTCATCCCCTTCTCTTTTCCTCCCTACGGGGTCGCCGCTGAGCTTGGGCCTACACTGCGGTCCTCGCGCCGGATCCCCTACCGAATCCACAGATGCCTTCACCGCCTCTCCTCTCGTATAGCGACCAAGCTCCACCGCCATCTTCCAGATCCGACGGCCTTCGCTTCATCGCTCTCCTCTACAAGCCAAGTACCCGAATCCCCCTCTCTTCTCATTCATGTATGAACCGCAAGCAAATTTTATTTTGATTCCATATTTAGTTGCGAATGTTATGCTATGATGTGTGCCCGAGTTGACTGATGTTTTAGTTGCAAGGTCATGCTGATTTTCCTTGCGAATATGTGTGGTTCCTGTTGTGATGAAATGAGTAGAAATGTATACAGTTTTATTGTGTCTTCATGTGATTAGATGGTATATGGTTTGGGCCTTTGTGCATAGAGACTGTGATAAGCAGTTATAAAATCTTGGTTAGTAAACAATAGTTGTATGTGTGGATTTCTTACTGCTGCATTACCAGCTGTATGTGTATATCAGTATTGGATTCTCACTACACCATGGCACACTTTTGGCCACTGTGAACTGTTGGCAAAAGGCTAATATTGGCGACATATAATTTGTGGGGAATAATCCGACCTTCTACTGTCACCTCGCGTGTCAGCAATTGTATAATAGAGCAACATGTTATGTGTCGGCATTTTTATTTTGGCTGATAATGTGTCGGCCAAAAATAGTAGACAATTTATCTGTCGGCGTAGCCTAGTTGAACTACTGCTAATAAGTCGGCGAATGGGTGTGTACGGACTAGCTAGCAAAAAGAAAGGACCAAATTGTGATTGGCGCGCCAGCAACAGCGAACGCGGGAGAGTGTAAAGTTTCAGCCGCCAGGCCTTATCCTCTTGCGGACTCCCTTCACACAACATCGCAACCACATAACCTAGAAAGAAAAATCCCCAATTGGCAGTCACACTCCAGCACCACCGCCGCCCTTGCGCTCGAAGCCGCATCGAGCCCCAACCGCCGCCCCAGCGCTCGAAGCCGTGTCGAGCCCCAGCCGCCACCCTAGCGCTCGTCGCCTCGTCTTGCCCCCACCGCTGCCACTAAGCGCATCTTCACCACGGCATCGAGCCCTGGCAGCCGGCCAGGCGAAAGCATCTTCACAGCCCGATCCGCCCGACCGTCCATCGGCGCCGAGCCCCGGACGGCCATGCGCGCATCTTCACCGACCAAGATCCGCGCCACGGCCATGCATCCCGGTGCCGAGCCCCATCGCCTCGTGCCTCTGCTCCGCCCATCTAGTGTGGCCTCAAGGCTCTTCATCAACCTCCATTGTAGGAGCGTGTCGAGCCCCATTGCGTCGTGCCTCCACTCCACTCATCCGGTGTGACCTCGAGGCTCTCCATCGGCCTCCACTACAGGCATCCAAAATCCCCCTCGTGCGCAGGTTGCAGGTCCAACATAGAGTCTCTTGAGGAACGGACGTCTGACTCAACAACTTGGTGAGTCTCTCTCTATCTCTGTGTTAGATGTTTATTTACGTACTTAAGTGCCGAGGTACCTTTTTTAGTATTGCTCGGTATTAGTATCGCAAGTTGTAATAGTCGAGAAGCTGATTGAAACTACACAACCGGTTGTGTAAGCGTAAACTTCCTTGTGGTGCTTCAAGATTTTAATTTGTGAGAGAAATGCCAAGAAAGAATAGAGAGAGCACCGAGCACCTCGCCGGTGGTGTGGTCTCGCATTTTGATTTGTCAGATTGTTTTGTCACTATGAATTGTTATTTGCGTCTTGTGTGGTCGGGAGTTCTAGAGTGCAAATCTACAATTTAATGAGCTAATTGTCCAAGTGATTAAATTATTATGCATTTCACATATGATTGATTGGCTAATTTTATTTAATCTCGGCAAGGCAACCCTCGACCAGTGGCGAGCCCAACCGTCGTTCTCATCTATTTCTTGTGCAGACCTCATCACGGAACCGTAGATTCACATAAGGTAAGAAACACCATAGTGAACAAAAATCTTAGCCACTTGTAACATTCTTCGAAGCTCTTAATTCTCCAATGTACAATATATCTTTGGTTTTTGTGAGTCCCATTAGGTAATACCCCACTAATGCTGCTTAACCATTCGATAGATATGAGGAGCACTTGCAATGCTTGATGGCTGCAATAGTAATATAACATGAAATGGATGTTTGATTAGTATTTGCTAATTTTGGTTCTATAAATAGTTAAATTGATGTTTGATTTGTTGGAGTTGTGCTTTGAGGTTGCCGATGTTAATTTCTTTGAGAGGGAGGACCGAGGGTTGAAGGATCAACATTTTACCGACAACATTCTCATCTTCGCCGGATATTTAGTGATTGGTATGTTTGTTTTCTTCGGTCTTTGGTTCCAATTCGTAGTAATCTATGTGCTATAAATTCAGTTTGTTGTTTGAATGTGCATAAATGGGACATATCTAAGGTTTTGTGTTGCTATCTAGGTGTGTTTGCTCATATATTTCAAGATTTAGACTCAAGTTCTGTCAAAGTGCATCATGGATAAAAATTGGATGGATATGCCTAGGCATACTGATGAATATATAAAAGGAGTTGACAATTTTTGGAGTTTACTTTTTCGTAATTCAGCTAAAGGAAGAAAGATATTATGCCCATGCAAGGCATGTAAAACCGTTGTTGGAGAGCCATTGATTTAGTTCGTGAGCATTTAATTTGTGAGGGTTTCTTGAAAGGTACATAACTTGGTTGAACCATGGAGAACCAAGCTCCAGTTATTTTTCAAATATCCAGCAGACTGACAGAGTAGAAGTACAAAAGTCAAATGAAGAACATGACATCTCCGATTTACTTGAGACTTAGTCGGGGTTTAGATGACATGGGTGACTTAGAAGGAATGAAGAGCAAACATGATGAGGATATGTAATCCTTCTATAGGTTGGTAGAAGATCTTGGCAAAGAATTGTACCAGTGTCAGAGAAACTTTTCAAAGCTTCGCTTTTATCATTAGATTATTGCATATAAAATTTCTTGGGGTGGAGTGATAAAAGTTTTGACATGCTACTAGAGTTACTTAAAGATGTTTTACTTGAAGGGTCATTACTTCCTAAAAACTTCAATGCAGCCAAAAATATAGTAAAATGCCTTGGTCTTGGGTACACCAATATTCATGCTTGTGATAATGATTGCGTATTGTTTTGGAAAGAGCATGAAAAGAAAAATGTTTGTCCAAAGTGCAACAGTTCAAGGTGGAAATCAGAAATGAAAAGTCCTAATGGAAAATGTGTGCAAAGAGTTCCTATGAAAGTACTTCGGTACTTTTCAATAAAGAAAAGGCTTCAAAGGTACTTTGTGTCCTCCAAAACAGCGACTGATGCAAGGTGGCATGATGAAGAACGCATGAAAGATGGTTTGCTTAGGCATCCAAACAGATGCTCCTTTTGGAAGGATTTTGACTCTACATATCCGAGTTTGCCTCGGATAGTCGAAATCTTAGACTTCTTTGTGGCTAGTGATGGCTTTAGTCATTTTAGGACCTACAATTCAACTTATAGCATTTGGCCCATTATTTTGATTTTATACAATCTGCCACCTTGGAAGTGTATGAAGCAAACAAATTTTATCCTCTCTCTAGTAATTCCGGTCCTAAGGCAGGGGCTGATATGGATGTTTATCTTGAGCCACTTGTCAATGATATGATAGATATGTTTGTTGATGGTGTTAGGACATATGATGCTTCTAAGGATGAGTGCTTCCAATTGCGTCTTTGCCATATTATGCAAACATCTCGGATCTTCTGGTCTAGGCTATTTGCATGCAAATTGTTACCTCTGGTAAAGTTGCTTGTCCGGATTGCCACTCACATGAATGTTCTCTCCAACTAAAAAGGGAGGCAAGTATGTCATCATGTGCCATCGTAGATTCTTAGATGACAACCACATATTTAGGTCTACTACAGAACTATTTGATGGTCTTGAGGAGCATAGGTTAAACACCTACTCCACTTAGTGGAGAGGAAATTTTGGAGCTTACAGCAAACATGCACACAACTTTTGGAAAGGATCCAACTACAAAGAAGCCAGCAAACCCGCGACGTTGGGGTAGAAATGAGGCACCACTTTCTTGGAAAAGGAAATCTATCTGGTTTAAGTTACCATATTGGAAGGATCTATTACTTAGACATAATTTCGATGTTATGCACATTGAGAAAAATGTATGTGATAACATTGTTAATACACTTTTGAACATTGATGGCAAATCAAAGGATAATTTAAATGCTCGCTTGGACATAAAAACCCTTGGCATTAGACACGATCTTCATCTCGTTGATGTTGATGATAGGTTCTACATGCCTCTAGCACTATATGCAATGAGTCCAGATGAGAAGAAGTTGTTTTGCCAAGTATTGAAGGATGTGAGGTTTCGGATGGTGTTGCATCAAATATACACAATAATGTGCATGTTTGAAATGAAATTGATTGGACTAAAGAGCCACGACAACCACGTTTTGTTGCAAAGCAATTACTTCCACTTGTTGTACGAAGGATATTGCCAACACGAGTTCTTGCACACTAATTAGTGTGAGCAATTTCTTCAAGAAAATATACTCATCTACTATTCGAGTAAGTGATATGCGAGAAACTAGAGGTGAAATATTTGAGACACTAAGCATTCTAGAAACTATATTTGTCTGGCATTTTTGACACCATGGTACACTTGATGGTTCATCTTCTGCTCAAGCAAGAATTGGTGGTCCATGAGATGATCGTAGCATGTGGGCAATAGAGAGGTACTATAAAACTATTTTCACTAACAGTACCTATTTTTAACTTGTAGACTATGGTTAAGTTTATACGCTTAAAATTTATTCATTCTTAGGTTTTTGATGAGGTTAAAAGGCTATGTTCGCACCAAAAGTCATCAGGAGGATCAATCATGAGTCTTATAAATTTTATGAGAGTCTTACATTTTGCTCACAATTTCTACGTGGTTGTGAGACCAGATTTACTAGGCGAGTAAGAAATGGTGAGGATTTGGATAATGCAATGTGCAATATCAATCCTTTCTTTCGAAGCCTTGGGCGAGGTTTGAGTGGCAAGTGCACTACATCTATAGACTATAAGACATGGCTTCAAGCACATAGATATGTGTTGTTCAACTATGACAACATAGAACCATACTTGAAGTAAGCTGCTCAAACTTATTTTTATAGATTGCATTACCCTTATGTGTATGTATATTTCTCAGTCTTTTAACTTTACAAAACATTTTCAGCAAGCATATTGAGTACCTTCGCTCAATTGGCCATCGCAATCAGCGAAAAATCAATAGTATTCATCATGAAATGTTTCATGAGTGGTTTAGAAAGCATGTAAGTCATATAAATTGTTTGGCATAATAACATACTGCCATATAACATGTTTGGCATTTAAACAACAATTGTTATTAGCATTCTGCCATACATGCTGCATATTATTCTAATATCTTCATTTTCTATAGAATGCACTTAAAGATGCAGTCAGAGATAATCCTGAACTAATAGAGAAGAGTATAGAGGAAGGTGATGCTTATTTCCATGTTTGTGGGCCCGAGAAGAATGGATATGTTCATGTTATTGGCTTGGGACCAACACCTGCTGAGTTGGACATGCCTGGGGCCAAAAAATGCACGTCAACAAGGCTTCAAATGGAAATTGAAGCACATCAACAATCTGATAAGAAAGTGGAAGCTATTCAAATCCAGTTGGACAATATGAAACAACTACTTGAAAAGTTACTCCAGTAGCAACAAAATGCTTCCAGCACTCCAAATGGATCTAATAATTCCCCCCAAGTGGTAATTGGTCATTCCTTTCTGTTATAACTTTATTTTTAATGCAGTAATTGTTCCATAGTTGTTCTTTTTTATTAGAACCTGCGGAGTCGACCTAGTCTTGTGGAAGAACTAGAGAACCATGATGATGATAATGATGATAATGTGTCACAAGCTGAGGATGAAGTACACTTAAGTGATGATGAAAATATGCTCATGAATAGGCATACCGTTGTCTTTCCAGATGAACCACATGATGAAGAGGTAATTGCTAAACCCACAATATATAGTTTACCTTATGTCTAGAACATACTTGCTACCTTGTGCTGAAACTCTTATGCCTTAGGGTGGAAGAGATGTGATACTATATAATGTTGTGAGGCCCTATAATCTTCCTGTGGCTAAGGGAACTGTTCAAACAACAAACCCATCATCTATTGTGGGGGGTACTCCTCTTGGCATTCAATATTGTGAGATAGTTGTTAATCATGTTTTCATGAGGGATGCCATACTACCTCGCCCATATGGAGCCTTACAGTCTATTGGAGATGCTCGTGGGAGATGCATCGCGTGGCCACATGATAGAGTAATACCTTAGCTTACATCCATATGACTAAGAAATTTATGGTCTATCATCTACAATAACTTACCAATTTGTTATAGATCAAGGATGACAAGAAGTCTTCAAGGCAATCAAAAGATCCAAGTCCTGGTATAATTGCTAACTTGCTAGTCCTTCTCTTTGATTATTTCACCTTTTATAAAATTTAAATTCTTCTCTTTGATAGGTACTTAAATACCAAAAGATGTTTTAACTGTTTGGGAGTTGAAATCTTTTAATCAAGTGCCCATGTGACCATAGGTATGAGCTGGATTTAAAATATTCACTTTGATGACTTAATTTTCAGTGCGGTTTAAATTTTTGTGCAACCATGCCTAATTGCCTATACTTTATTTTGTTTCTAAGACATACTTGGTCACTGCTCAATCTGTCAGTGCTTTCGATATATAAATTGTGTTCCAGCTTCCAATTTGTATATAAAACCAACCTTATTCATATGCAATTTGAAACCAACCTCATTCATATGCATTGAACTGAATACAATTTTCAACCTGATACTATTCACTTTCATTGAACAACTTGACACAACACCTGATACAGCTTGGGTTGCAATATAAGGCACGACCATATCATGGTCACCACTAGAGAAAAGCATAAAGTAATGATTTACACATTCTGGGGGGTTCACTTATGAAGCAATATGTGGGGGTCACTTATGTAGTAGTTATGTGTAACACCCCGACGCCCAACGCGCCACGGATGCTACCAAAAACCCTAAATAACGAATGATACCTTTACACAAAGATCGAAACTGAATTCAATCTCTAAACTCTCAAACCGGCTTAAACTAAGTCACCGAAATTTACAAAATTTCAGCATGACCTTTCTAGAATAGAGGACATCCACTCAGCAGACAAAAGAATAATAGCAGTTATATGATACCTTTCTAGCAGGTCCTTAGATAATCAATCACACATCCAATAGAAATTAATAAACTTCATCACGATAACAACACATTACAACCACATTAATTACATTCAGAATTTAATGAATTGGTTAAGTAAATTTGTTGGAGACCGCAGTCGTGCACGTGCTACTACTCCCAACCCGACGAATCAGCTTCAAGGTACCTAAAAACAGGAAGCAAACAAGCGTGAGTCCAAGACTTAGCAAAGTGCAACAGTAAAAAAAACAAAATACTTTCCACTGGATTACCTTTACTTTAGAATTTACCATAGCAAATACTTAATTTAAATAATCAAATACAAGAAGCAGTACTTACCTCCACTTACCACAACCAACTCAACTCAAAAGAAAACGCAAGGAGACATTACCCATGCCTCGCTAATCCTTTCTGGATGAGTCCACGACTCAATCCTCCATTTGTCACTTCCATTCCCAAAAATCATCAATTTGCCATTTCAATGCATTGCAATGAAATGCTAAATAATGCAACGCAACCATGCTTTCATTTACATAAATCAACAATTAATAATTTCAATGCAGTGCAAGTAAATGCTAAATAATGCAACGCATCCATGCTCTCATTCACTTAGATCAACCATTAACAAATTCAATGCAGTGCAATGAAATGCTAAAAATGCAACGCAACCATGCTTTCATTCACATAGTATCTCATGGTACATGATGCATTATGCATGTCTCATCTCTTCTTTAGCACATACCGGTATTGCCGAGCACCACCCGTCGATGCGTGCCCTCAAACCCAACCATGCATGTTTCATCTCTTCTTTAGCACATACTGGTATTGCCGAGCACCACCCGTCGATGCGTGCCCTCAAACCCAACCATCCCGTGGAAGGGGCCTGCCGAAACAGGACTTGCCCGCTACCTAGTAGCGGGTCCTACACTTAACACCGCTCCCATCCACGCCGAAGGATGGGACTACGTGGTAGGAAATCCGAGCACACCGGATTAGTCATACATTCCGTATGACTTTCTCACCGCCCTGGCTCAATGCACTTTTCATGAATGCACATATGCAAATGCCATTCTCAATATCATATCCAAATTCTCAACTTCCATATTCATATTCTCAATTCTCATAATCACATTCTCAACACTCATAATCACCTTCCCGATATTCATATTCAAACTCACATCACCAATACTCGAGTATTTACTAATTCCATCTATCTTGATCATAACTCGAATCATTTTCACCATCCAATCCCATACTTTCATTATTCCCACTAGCCTATCAACTAGTGAACATGAATATGAAAGTAAAATTTAGCAAGATGTTATCACGGCATTTAGACGGAATTCATTAAACAACGCACATAACATTCAATCCAGAGATGCAGCATAAATTCATGATGGCAAGGCACATAAAGTTCATCAAACAAATCGTAACATCGCTCAAACAACGATGCACTTGTATCGATTACTTACCCTTTTCATAAAAGACAATTACCTTACTAGATGTGCGTTTAAATACGAATGCAACCATAGCGTAGCACATACATAACACAAACAATTAACTAAATACCCTATAAGAGATGTACGGGTTGCACTTGCCTTTACCGACGCGTGAGGCAACTCAGGGTCGAGACCACCCCCGAAGACACTCTCCCTGAAAAACAACGTTGCGCACAAGAAACAATCAAAAGCCGACTCAAAACAACATTGCTTAACCCACTCCCAAAACCCGAAAAACAGAATTATGTCCAACCGGGGCAGCAGCGATCCAACGAGCAAAAACTTTCGATTCGCTTAACCAAATGGAGTGAACTCAGCTCCTAATCAACCATAAGAGGGTGACCTACAGCTATCACAAAGCCAAACATGTGGGAGATACCTCGAGGACCTCCAAATCGAACACTAAACCCCAACCGAAAGGTGGAGCATGCTGCAGAATTTCAAATTTCAGCACCGAGACTTCTAAATAGCGTAACTTTTGATTGGCTCAACGGATTTTCGTGTTCTTATACTCGAAACAACCGTAAGGGAATAAACTACAAGAATAATATAGCCATTCCCTTGGCCAAAGCATCCACTGTTCCCAGATCGAAGATGAACACAGACTGTACCAATCACGACAAGAATTGGACAGCACTCGGTAAAATAGCCATAACTTTCAAACGGCTGAACGAAAATTAGCGATTTCAGTCTCTATTGAAAGGTAATTCAATTATCTACAACTTTTGTTATTGCCAAACCCCAAGGAAATGCTTATAAAATTTTCAAATTGCAGTTCTAACCAAGGACAGAAATCTGCCCGAACAGAAAAATCCCAAATTTCTCTAGTCTCTCCATTCCCCAACCTCCAACATCTCAAAATCATGAATTTTAGCTAAGCAATAGCACAAACACCGTACCTTGCATGCAAGAACTTAACTCCCCAAACTCCTCAAAGAAAGTCCGTGGAGGACAAAAGGGAGGTGGGGGAGAGCTGCATCGGCCCGGGGGAGGAGGAGCTCGCCGGAGCTGCAGCCGCCTTGCCTGCTGCCAGCTGAATAGGCTCTTTGCTCTTCTGCTGTCAGTGAAGGCTGCTGCAGGTGGAGCCGAATAGGGGGAGGAGAGGTGCACCGGGCGACGCTACTGGGAGGAGGCGCATGGCCGGCCAGGAGGCTGAGGCGCAGGGGGCAGGGCGACGCCAGGAAAAATGGAACCGGGAGGGAGACTGGAGGCACAGGAGGAAGAATTGGGAAGGAGGGGGAGGCGTCTGGAAGGGACTGGAGGGAGGCGCACCAGGAAAAAGAATGGGCAGCCGACTGGACCAGGAGGCCTCCCACTCCTTTTCTCAATTTTTTTTTGCAGTATTACATTATGACTGGTGAATTGAATTTGAGAGGTGATTCATCTACAAAGAATTTGTGATGATGCTTTATTTCATGTATTTACATTGTCACATGGAAAATAGTTGTTTACAAGAGTATAGACAGATACTTTAATACATTGTTATATGAACTATATAAGTTCGCAAATGGCAAATTCATGGTGAAATATATCTATACCGATGAAAGTGATTTGACCGGTATAGTATAGGAGTATTTTTTTCTATATACGCCATAAGTAATTGGTGCTGATTTAGGATCTTGCTTATGTGCTGATTATTCTTTTTCTTGATCATGATAGGTGCACAGGCAGTAACTTACTGGAGTAACAACCTTTTGGCAGCAAGGAGTGTCACAAGTTTTTGGAGGGACACCGTTTGTGCAACATGAAAATAGTGATGTGTGTATGGTTTGAACTATTAACTAGTAGAGAGAAGGATATACATCCCTCTCATTGGGTCATGTATTGTAACATCCCAAAATTTAGGTTTTCAAAAATATTTTGTGAAGCTTAGCTCCCCAAAAATTCGCGATAATTTTCTCGCTTAATTAAAGCTTAATCTGGAATTTTCTAAAGTCAAAGTAATTTAGATTGACTAATATAAACCTCAATTAAATTAAATTCAGTTTTATTTGGGTTCCTTGTGCTTCTAGGATTTTCTTTGTATTTTTTTATAATTGTTGGAATTTATTTGGAATTATTCGGAATTAATTTAAACTAAGCCTTTTACTTAAAGTAATTAAATATTTCAAAAGAGAAAATAAAGTTCTTCTGAAAACATTTTATTTGAGTTCCAAAATGTCCCAAAATATTTTCTAGAATTTTTCTAGAATTTTTCTGGTATTTTTATTGCCTCAAATGAATTAATTTGAATTAAGTCCTTTATGGAATTAATTAAAAATTTGGTAAAATTTATATAAATTTTTGTTGAACATATTTTATTTGAGTTCAAAATGTCTCCAAATATTTTATAGAATTTTTTTAGAATTTTCCTGATAATGTTTCTATTTTTCTTGAATTAAATGAATTTCTAGAACTACTTCTCGCGCTGCCACGTGTCGACTCCTCGTTCGGCCACGTCGCCGAGCCGCCACAGCCCTCCGATTCCGATCCGACGCACCAGAATGCGCCACGTCACCCCGAATTGCGCAGCGCATGCCAACTGCTCGTATAAATGCCTGTGAAGCCGGTTTTTGCGCTTTTCTTGGTTCTTCTTGACCTAGCCGCCACCCCAAACCCTAGTAGACCTCCCATGACCTCTCCCACATGTCCTCACCTCAGATCAACTCACCCAAACCCTAGAAATCCATCCCTCATCCTCCGAAACGCCGCCGCACATCGGCCGAAATTTGAGGCGCGTCCCCCGTCAACTCGTCGACTCTTTTCAAGATTTGTCTTCGCCACGGCGTGCTCTATGGTACCCTCTGTCTCCCATCCAAATTTGGTGCAATTTCATCCACGGAATCAAAAGTTACGGCCGCCCAAAGATCAAATCTTGCCGGAGCCCGTTCTCCCTCGTTTTTGCGAGTTTGACCGTGAAATTTTTATGGTAGACTCCTCTTGATGTCCCCTACACGGTACTCACCCTAGCTCATGGTTTTGCCAGCAGGATTTGCGCAGAAAAATCAATCTTTCCCGATCAGACTGCGTTGCGGACGGCTGAAACTTCGTCGCGCGTTCCCCGTTGATCCAGAAGGTAAAATTCAGATCCGTTCACGTCATATTGTGCCAAATGATCCCAGATAGCTCTCTGTAAAATTTGGTTAGGTTTGATCCAGTACTTTAATAGTTATGACCGTTTGATCTATTAGCTCCGAGAGCCGTTCATCGGCAGTTTGTGATCAATCCGGTGGGTCGCCGCCAAATCCGCCTATACTGTTGAGTTCTTCTCGTTGCGTTCTACGTGATGGATACTTCCCCTTTGCTGTTGCATCCTCCGAAATTTTTTTATTAGTTCGTCGCCGCCTTTCGCCGCCACAAGATCGCCGTTTTGCCGCCAACCATCTTGGATTGTCGTGACCATGTCACCCTGTCCGGTAGGTCCATACCCTACTGTTTTGGCCATCCTTGGAGTTCATTTGATCTCCGGTTGCTGTCAAAGCCATAATCTAGTATCTAACCGTCGTCTTTCGGTTTAGTCCTTTGCATCGGTTCGCGTTTCGGTTCGCCATCCTTGATAAACTTTAATCGCAGAGCCAACCCTACCATCCTACCCTATGCCAATTGTATCCATCCTCGAATCGTTTCGCTCAAACCCGGACTTAACCTTTGGTCCAATTTGTCGTTGCGTCACGACATTTGTACCCCCGATCGCAAATCAAACATGAGCCATGTCGTGACCTCGCTGCCCTATCATTGTACCGATGGTCGCCATCCTGTAATCTCAAAAGTGTTTTGTTAACGCTTCATATTCATCGTTAACGTTCCACCGTTAACGTCCGCCATTAACGTTCCACCGTTAACGCTTTGCTCTCATCGTATCACTGTCATCGCATGGGTGCATGCAAGTGAAAGCCCTAATGTGATGTCCTTACCTTTTCTATCACCTTATTGTGATCTAGCCCATCACGTTGAGTTCAGCGTCGTATTCCTGTCATAACCGCCTCATCGTTGTCGAGTTCCGTCCCCGATGTAAGACTAACCTCCGGATCGAACCATAGTGGATGTCGATCCCATTCGTCCTTGTCTTATCCTTTAAATCTAATCTGCCATTAACCTATAATTCATTCGTGGTCTTGGTCGATAGACCATTAGCCATATGACATATTCTTGTGCTAGACCTAGTCTATCAGTCTATCTTCCTCTTGGTTGACTGTGTCGTTCGGTCAACGAAAGTCAACCTTGAGCATCTGCTTAGTTCATGGCGAACTAACGTAACTTCGTGGATCCGATCTATAGATCGAGAGTCCATATGACATCGGCTATCCAATCAAGATAATAACTTCGGAAGAAATATTCTTCGAGATATTATTCCTTCTTTCACAGTTATTAATCTTTCTCTTCGGTGTATTTTCCGAAAGCCGTTCTCTTTTGTCTAATCATCGACCTAATCCATCCAAGTTCCTAATTTCATCTAAGCCGTTGTGCCCAATGCTATTCGTTCTTAATTTGGAGTTTACTTGATTTGCCTTTTGAGTTTTGTTGTATTCGTGTTTGTTTATCGTTAGACGCGTTGCCGGAAGTCGCTTGAAGGAGCTGAGAATCAAGCAAGCGGAGATTGAAGATCGAGGATCAAGGATCAAAGATAAAGAGTAAAGAATAATAAAAATTGCAAGGGCCAGGCAAGTTGTGCTTTGACCATATTGATCCCATTTTTAAAATTATTTCGTTTGAAATTATTGCATGCTAGTTTGAAATAAACTGATTTCAATTAATATGGGATTAGATAATCAACCTACTTGTTATTGCAACCTTGTCGCTATTATTTGTATGCCATGATTCATTTGTCACCCTAGATTGTGGGTTAATAGTTGGACATTAATAATTTGCCAACATGGGTTAATTAGACCGTATGTAGTGTGCTTAGCCCTGCCACGTAGATTTGTCATGATTTTGGAAAATTAAAGTTAATATTGACTTAATGAGATATGGAACGTGTTTTTGAGAATGTGACATGTGTTATTGAGTTGATGATGGCACGTGGTGCATGGTAAAGGATCTGGGGTGGGAAAGTGATTTAGACCGAGGCAAGTGGCAAGATTGTTTCGTGGGCCAAGAGTGGCAATGGCGGTCGATTTGGTTTTAGATTGTTTCGATTGGGCCAAGAGTGGCAATTGGGCGGTCGCATTTGGTATTATGACATGTTGATGTGATGAACTTTTGGTTAGTCTTGCCTCGATCAACTAAGGACTTAACCTTGCAAGCCTTTGAACTGAGTCTTTCATACAACCACAAGTTAGGAATGGGACGGACCTAGCCGAGTAAACTGTGAAATCTATTCTTTGGTACTGTCGTGGTGGTGTGGGGTCCGGAGGAGCGGTGAGAACTCACATGGCGCAAGAGGGGGCCCAGGTGTGGTAACCATCCTCCAAAGTGTTGAAACCTTTGAAGCAATCTTGGGTTTAGACGGATCTTTGGAAAGGCTTTGTTATGATCGCTCATTCGCATACTCTTGTATGGCGTTTCATTGCTGACGTGGTGAGTTGATTATATCTTGTGGGTAAAGTGTATAACCTCTGCAGAGTGTAAAAACTATTGAATAGCCGTGCTCACGGTATTGAGCATTGCTCGGGATTACTGATCAAGGGTTAGATTTTGATAAAAATGAGGTTGGGAATGTGGATAATGTGATGTGAAACTTGGTTAAGGATGAGAAATGCTTCACTTGAGAATGATTGCGAAATTTATTATTGGTATTACTTGTTTTACTGCTTTTCTATCTATTTATGATTAATTGTGAATGCTGCTTTAGTGCAAAAGAACCATTCAGCCCTTCCTTTGGAATAAGCCATGCATGTAGTAATAGAAGCGCATTACATGCATGACTTGTTGAGTACGGTTGTGTACTCACCCTTGCTTTAACAAAACATCACCAGTTGAGGAGAAGTCTTTGTCTTGAAGAAGGAGAAGTTACGCAAGAAGGCGATTATCTAGGAGTCGAACCTGTCGGATGCGTGGTATATTGAAGGGGTTCACCGACATTCTTCGTTCATTGCTTGTTTACTTATTTGGAGTTGAAGCCGTCAAGGCCTCACATGTGTAAGGTTGACCTTAAGGTCGTTCAATAGTTTATATTTTATAATTGTGTTACTTTTATTATTCATTTGTGTATGATTGTGATATTCATCTATGTTGAGGCTGTGTGCACTAGCGTGATCTGGACTAGTGAGAATACACGAGGGTCCGGATTTGCACATTCGAGTCCCGACAGAGGTGGTATCGAGCCATCTTGTTGTAGGTCTTGACCCTAGATAGATTGGCGTTCTTTAGGAACTTCAAAATTATTTTCTAAAAGAAAATTTTAACTTGAAAAAAAATGATAAGTTCTTGACTTGTCTTATTCTTCTATTCTTTTCTCCTTGCTGAAAATTTCTATCTTTCCCCGTTGTTTTAATTGAAGATCTTATCTGAGTTATTCCAAATAGTTATCGTTGTTTCACACTTAAGGAGAAAGCGCTGGGTGTCGCTGCCAATCCTGAAGATCGTGAAGACAGGAATCGTTGAACTCAAGAAAGGTGGATCGATGAAGTGTTCCAGAAGCTAGAAGAACCAATGCTTTCGTAGCCAGTTGAGACTCATGTGTGAGAGTCACGTTTGTTTAAGATAGAAGTGTTACCCTCTTAGACGGTAGATTATTGTGTGTTTAGGTTAATTTGGTTTTCCTTGTTTGCTGAGTGTGCAGTATGCGTTGCAGAGCTTTTAGGCTTGGATAAGCAACCATACCAAGTTATTAATAATGTTTGTATAAGTTTTTGGGTTAAACTTTGTTCTCTGCACTAGGATTCATGAACCTCATCTATGCTATTCCTCTTACCTAAACCCTGGAGTGGTCAACAGTTGGAAAGGATCGACCGCAGCAGACTCTGGGGCAGTTCACGTTAGTTTAGTTGCTACTACTGGTGTCAGTGCTAAATCAGATAGTGACCAGCAGCCGCCCACTGTGCCAACCATGACAATTCAAAACTTGGATCGATTGTTCATCGCTTAGACTCGCTTATGCGGCACAATGATGCAACAGATGAATGTTATCGGCCCAACATCAATCCCTCCCTAATCGAAGTCGCAACCCCACATTCACGATCAATGATTACCTTGTTCATGAAGACCAAACCACCCACGTTTGATGGATCACCACTCTCAGAGATGCAGAATTTGGCCGCATCATAGAAGAGAAGCGGCTTTGGTGCAATGTGAAGATAAAGAAAGTTCCCTCGCTACATGCCGGTTAGAAGGAAATGCATTAGTCTGGTGGAAGAGTTTCTACGCCACCTCTAAGGATGAACATACCATCACTTGGTTAGAGTTTACCCCCGCCTTTCGTCGGCTCTTCACGTCATCAGAAGACAGTGAAACCATAGTAAGACAAGGAAGAATGGTATCTCCACACTCGATCCCATACCAGGATGTTGTTCTTTGAAGTGTTGTCAACCAAACCAATCAGAAGACCGTACATGCATCCGTTGTGGCGAAATAGGACACACTACTGATGATCATGCAATCAACTATTCCAGCTGTGAAGGAAGTCATTTACCTGGAGAATGTCCTATAAACAACATCACCTGCTATCTTTGTGAAGGCCAAGATCATTGTCGACTCATCGTCCCCTGGATCCAATAGTGACCGCTGTGACTCGACATCAGCGATAGAATTTTCGAGCAGTCATTGCTCAAGAGTTAGCGAAAAGAGAAGGATTGCCATCCGTACTTGCTATGCCACGTGAAGAAACGAAAAAGAAACATGTCAACCCTATCTGTCTACCTTAGGAAATCAGTGATACTTGGTCACCATGGAACTGTTTCTTGTGCGATAAACGAGGACACTGGGCTAGAGAATGACCCAGCAACCCAGCACGATGACCAAAACATTTATGTTACAACTGTGGTGAGTCAGGTTATTTTGTTAAGGAATGCCCACAGAAAGATCAAACAATTTCTGAAGCCATGATCATTCCAGAAATTTCTTTGGTTAAGTTTATAACCCCAAGAGTGAGTGATAAGACTACGGGTGCAACTTGCTCAAGAAGTCAGTTGAAACAAGAAGAGCTGGTTAGCAAGACCCTTTTTCTTAGAGATGAATACAAGGAATTGGAGGACAACCGCAAGTGTCAGAAAGCTCGTCAAGAAGGACCACCGCAACAGCGAATGAGAAGTGCCCCTCAACAACTCAGTTACCGTACTGCTTAGACTTTGTTCGAGACACCTTCACTGTGCCATACGATGGTCGAGTTTCCATAACACCACCCGGTGAAAAGTCCGCAAGGAAGAAGCTTATTGTCTAGAAATTGCTTTGCTTGTCGCCAGCCAAGACATCTCGCTAATAACTGCTCTCAGAAGAAAGTGATCACTGCGGATCGCATCAATCTCAGCTCTACCCCTACCAAGATTAAGGCTATGTCAAGAGGAAGCCAACAGATGTCGGTCAGCGTTGCTTGGATGCAATGAGCCGGGATACTTTGCCAATAGTTGTCCCAGGAAAAAGGGTGTTATACCTATCCACTTAAACCTTAGTCCTCCACCTACCGAGACACTTGCGCTAGAAAGTGAATTGTGAAGCAGTTCAAGATGAAGCCATGCCGCAAGAGCCAAGAAGAATCGTCGATGGCTAATTTGTCCATTGTTAAGACCAAGTTTTTAATAAAGCTTATCATATTGGAAATCAATGCTTGAGATGTTTATGCTCGAGTTAAATTAGTTACCCATGTGCAAGGCGGTTTGGGTCCATGGCGAGAGATGTAATCGATTAAGAGGAGCTAGAGTGTTCTGAGATAAAGTTGTGATCGAGTTAACTTTAGTTTGTTGGAGACACGAGGACCTGTCTATTCCATTATGGTTGAGTCAAGAAGGTGGATGCGCCATCACATCCGAAGTAATAGTTGTTGTGTATGTTTAATAACTACACAAGATAATTATCTTCTGAAGAATTACTCTAGCTACGCGCATGTATGCCAAACAAACCAATACCATTACATTAGTAATAGTTGAAGCTTGAGTCAATGTGAAGGAATACCCGGTTGAAATAGAGTTCAAGCCAATACGCGAGAGTCAAGCTGACAAAGATAGTGCAAGACAAACCGGAATGTTGTTCAAGTCTCGTTCAAGACAGCAGAATTTCAAGTAAGTTTCATCGTCAGATGCAGCTTGTTCAGTTCCTGTGAGGAGCAGAAAATCCAGTATCAACAAGCAAAAGCAAGGATGCTTGTCAGTGAAGTTTCCAAGAGATGTCAGCATAGGCGGGTAATGTCTTTCAAGAATCTAAGCAGATTAAGTGCCTTCTAGTGTCAGAAAATCAAACCCTATGGGAGTCAGTTGAATTGCAAAAGGATTTTTTTTACGAAGAGCAGCCTGCAAATTTTGGATGTTATCAAGCATTGGCTCAGAAGTAACCTTGTCCAGTGTGCAGTTGCATGGAAGTTCGAGGAAGTCCCAAGAGTTGAGTTCCCCTGACCCTATTTCTATAGTCAGTCTTGAATCTCGGGGACGAGATTCTGTTAAGGGGGGGAGGTTTGTAACATCCCAAAATTTGGGTTTTCAAAAATATTTTGTGAAGTTTAGCTCCCAAAAAATTCGCGATAATTTTCTCGCTTAATTAAAGCTTAATCTGGAATTTTCTAAAGTCAAAGTAATTTAGATTGACTAATATAAACCTCAATTAAATTAAATTCTATTTTATTTGGGTTCCTTGTGCTTCTAAGATTTTCTTTGTATTTTTTTTATAATTGTTGGAATTTATTTGGAATTATTCTAATTAATTTAAACTAAGCCTTTTACTTAAAGTAATTAAATATTTCAAAATAGAAAATAAAGTTCTTCTGAAAACATTTTATTTGAGTTCCAAAATGTCCCAAAATATTTTCTAGAATTTTTCTGGTATTTTTATTGCCTCAAATGAATTAATTTGAATTAAGTCCTTTATGGAATTAATTAAAAATTTGGTAAAATTTATATAAAGTTTTGTTGAAAATATTTTATTTGAGTTCAAAATGTCTCCAAATATTTTATAGAATTTTTTTGGAATTTTCCTGATAATGTTTCTATTTTTCTTGAATTAAATGAATTTCTAGAACTACTTCTCGCACTGCCACGTGTCGACTCCTCGTTCGGCCACGTCGCCGAGCCGCCACAGCCCTCCGATTCCGATCCGACGCACCAGAATGCGCCACGTCACCCCGAATTGCGCAGCGCACGCCAACTGCTCGTATAAATGCCTGTGAAGCCGGTTTTTGCGTTTTTCTAGGTTCTTCTTGACCTAGCCGCCACCCCAAACCCTAGTAGACCTCCCATGACCTCTCCCACACGTCCTCACCTCAGATCAACTCACCCAAACCCTAGAAATCCATCCCTCATCCTCCGAATCGTCGCCGCACATCGGCCGAACTTTGAGGCGCGTCCCCCGTCAACTCATCGACTCTTTTCAAGATCCGTCTTCGTCATGGCGTGCTCTATGGTACCCTTTGTCTCCCATCCAAATTTGGTGCAATTCATCCACGGAATCAAAAGTTACGGCCGCCCAAAAATCAAATCTTGCCGGAGCCCGTTCTCCCTCGTTTTTGCGAGTTTGACCGTGAAATTTTTATGGTAGACTCCTCTTAATGTCCCCTACACGGTGCTCACCCTAACTCATGGTTTTGCCAGCAGGATTTGCACAGAAAAATCAATCTTTCCCGATTAGGCAGGTATTTGCGGACGGCTGAAACTTCGCCGCGTTCCCGTTGATCCGAAGGTAAAATTCAGATCCATTCACGTCATATTGTGCCAAATGATCCCAGATAGCTCTCTGTAAAATTTGGTTAGGTTTCATCCAGATCTTTAATAGTTATGACCGTTTGATCTATTAGCTCGAGAGCCGCTCATCGGCGGTTTGTGATCAATCCGGTGGGTCGCCGCCAAATCCGCCTATACTATTGAGTTCGTCTCGTCGCGTTCTCGTGATGGACACTTCCCTTTGCTGTTGCATCCTCGAAAATTTTTTATTAGATTCGGCCGCCTTTCTTGCGTCATGGCGTGTCATCTTTTGCCGCCAACCATCTTGGATTGTCGTGACCATGTCACCCTGTCCGGTAGGTCCATACCCTACTGTTTTGGCCATCCTTGGAGTTCATTTGATCTCCGGTTGCCGTCAAAGCCATAATCTAGTATCTAACCGTCGTCTTTCGGTTTAGTCCTTTGCATCGGTTCGCATTTCGGTTCGCCATCCTTGATAAACTTTAATCGCAGAGCCAACCCTACCATCCTACCCTATGCCAAGTGTATCCATCCTCGAATCGTTTCGCTCAAACCCGGACTTAACCTTTGGTCCAATTTGTCGTTGCGTCACGACATTTGTACCCCCGATCGCAAATCAAACATGAGCCATGTCATGACCTCGCTGCCCTATCATTGTACCGATGGACACCATCCTGTAATCTCAAAAGTGTTTTGTTAACGCTTCATATTCATCGTTAACGTTCCACCGTTAACGTCTGCCATTAACGTTCCACCGTTAACGCTTTGCTCTCATCGTATCGCTGTCATCGCATGGGTGCATGCAAGTGAAAGCCCTAATGTGATGTCCTTACCTTTTCTATCGCCTTATTGTGATCTAGCCCATCACGTTGAGTTCAGCCTCGTATTCCTGTCATAACTGCCTCATCGTTGTCGAGTTCCGTCCCCGATGTAAGACTAACCTCCGGATCGAACCATAGTGGATGTCGATCCCATTCGTCCTTGTCTTATCCTTGAAATCTAATCCGCCATTAACATATAATTCATTCGTGGTCTTGGTCGATAGACCATTAGCCATATGACATATTCTTGTGCTAGACCTAGTCTATCAGTCTATCTTCCTCTTGGTTGACTGTGTCGTTCGGTCAACGAAAGTCAACCTTGAGCATCTGCTTAGTTCATGGCGAACTAACGTAACTTCGTGGACTCGGTCTATAGATCGAGAGTTCATATGACATCGGCTATCAATCAAGATAATAACCGGAAGAAATATTCTTGAGATATTATTCCTTCTTTCACGATTATTAATCTTTCTCTTCTGTATTTTCCAAAGCCGTTCTCTTTTGTCTAATCATCGACCTAATCCATTCAAGTTCCTAATTTCATCTAAGCCGTTGTGCCCAATGCTATTCGTTCTTAATTTGGAGTTTACTTGATTTGCCTTTTGAGTTTTGTTGTATTTGTGTTTGTTTATCGTTAGGCGTGTTGCCTAAGTCGCTTGAAGGAGCCGAGAATCAAGCAAGCGGAGATTGAAGATCGAGGATCAAGGATCAAAGATAAAGAGTAAAGAATAATAAAAATTGCAAGGGCCGTGCAAGTTGTGCTTTGACCATATTGATCCCATTTTAAAATTATTTCGTTTGAAATTATTGCATGCTAGTTTGAAATAAACCGATTTCAATTAATCTGGGATTAGATAATCAACCTACTTGTTATTGCAACCTTGTCGCTATTATTTGTATGCCATGATTCATTTGTCACCCTAGATTGTGGGTTAATAGTTGGACATTAATAATTTGCCAACATGGGTTAATTAGGCCGTATGTAGTGTGCTTAGCCCCGCCACGTAGATTTGTCATGATTTTGGAAAATTAAAGTTAATATTGACTTAATGATATATGGAGCGTGTTTTTGAGAATGTGACATGTGTTATTGAGTTGATGATGGTACGTGGTGCATGGTAAAGGACTGGGGTGGGAAAGTGATTTAGGCGAGGCAAGTGGCAAGATTGTTTCTGGTGGGCCAAGAGTGGCAACTGGGCGGTCGCATTTGGTTTTAGATTGTTTCCGGTGGGCCAAGAGTGGAATTGGGCGGTCGCATTTGGTATTATGACATGTTGATGTGATAAACTTTTGGTTAGTCTTGCCTCGGTCAACTAAGGACTTAACCTTGCAAGCCTTTGAACTGAGTCTTTCATACAACCACAAGTTAGGAATGGGACGGACCTAGTTGAGTAAACTGTGAAATCTATTCTTTGTACTTGTCGTGGTGGTGTGGGGTCCGGAGGAGCGGGTGAGAACTCACATGGCGCAAGAGGGGGCCAGGTGTGGTAACCATCCCTCGGTGTTGAAACCTTTAAGGCGTCTTGGGTTTAGACGGATCTTTGGAAAGGCTTTGTTATGATCGCTCATTCGCATACTCTTGTATGGCGTTTCACGGTGACGTGGTGAGTTGATTATATCTTGTGGGTAAAGTGTATAACCTCTGCGAGTGTAAAACTATTGAATAGCCGTGCTCACAGTATTGAGCATTGCTCGGGATTACTGATCAAGGGTTAGATTTTGATAAAAATGAGGTTGGGAATGTGGATAATGTGATGTGGAACTTGGTTAAGGATGAGAAATGCTTCACTTGAGAATGATTGCGAAATTTATTATTGGTATTACTTGTTTTACTGCTTTTCTATCTATTTATGATTAATTGTGAATCTTGCTTTAGTGCAAAAGAACCATTCAAACCCTTCCTTTGGAATAAGCCATGCATGTAGTAATAGAAGCGCATTACATGCATGACTTGTTGAGTACGGTTGTGTACTCACCCTTGCTTTAACAAAATATCACCAGTTGAGGAGAAGTCTTTGTCTTGAAGAAGGAGAAGTTACGCAAGAAGGCGATTATCTAGGAGTCGAACCTGTCGGATGCCTATGGTATATTGAAGGGTTCACCGAGCGTTCTTCGTTCATTGCTTGCTTACTTATTTGGAGTTGAAGCCGTCAAGGCCTCACATGTGTAAGGTTGACCTTAAGGTCGTTCAATAGTTTATATTTTATAATTGTGTTACTTTTATTATTATTTGTGTATGATTGTGATATTCATCTATGTTGAGGCTGTGTGCACTAAGCGTGATCTGGACTAGTCACGAGAATACACAGAGGGTCGGATTTGCACATTCGAGTCCCGACATGTATGCTGCTAATTACTAGGCTAAGACTCGATTTATAACATCACTATTTGTGCAGCAAGAAAGTAGTGTTGTTTATGGTTAGAAATGTTAACTAGTAGCTAGAGAAACATACATCCTCTCTTTTGTGCAGCAAGACTTAGCTCATTTTGGATGGACATGTATGCAACTTAACTTATTTGGAAGATCTATGTTTATCAAACCCTGAGGTGGAGATATATGCGTTGCATTATTTACATGTTGAAGTGACTATTTGAACTGTGATTATGTATGTATATGGTTATATATGTGTGGCACCATTTGCATGTAAAGTGTGTATGTCAATTCAATGGTGGATAATGTGGAATTGGTTCTGTATATATTGCATATTTAATTTGTACCATATTTAATGGAGTGATATTTTGAAGGTTCAATTTATTATTTATCCGCCGATCATTGATTCGATGCGATAAAGAGGAGTAAGATTGTTTTTCTCGACATATTGCCCTTCCCTTTTCTCACGGCAAACACTTATCTGTTATGACTTGATTTTGATTTGCGGGGTTGATCGAGTAATAGAATCTGGAGGTGATGTTGGAAGGCTAAATGTTGTCGGTGGTCTTTGAGGTTTGAAATCGCTTATTTTTTGTCGTTCAAGTTAATTTTCTTCACGTTGAGGTTCAATTTGGTCATTTTATTTCTTTCATTGCATGAGACACTTGTATCTGGGAAAGGTGTAAGCTGTGTGATATTTTTGTTGTCTACTTATGCTTGAGAGAGATTATCTTTATAGTATGTTCTTGATTTGTAAAAGTTTTGCGAGGATTGTAGGGTGAACTTAGATCACATTGTGTTGAAACATCTTTGGATGCAGTTCTAACATTGACAACCAAATCTATCGGCATTCTACTTGCATGCTTTCCTTTTGTTATCTGAAAAATCCTATTATTAAATTCTTTTTTGGTTAAATCTACTTCCAAATACTCAATTGGCTTTTGAACTTGATCTGAAGTGTTTTCTACATGAGTTGTTAAATGTCGATTTCAATACATTGAATAGTATATTTTACAAAATTTCAACGGCATATTAGGATATGCAAGAAACATGATACGTCATCTTGCATTCATGGAAGGAGTGGCGGGGAGGATAGTGGTCGATTGGTGGAGGGTAGGAAGAAGGGCATTGTTTTTTTCCTTGTAAATGTCTTGACTAGTTTTTCTTATCACTTGCTTCACTTATATATCTTTCGTTGTACCTCAGATTGGCCCTCTTAGATGTTGGCACGGGAGTTTGTGCTTATCAAGGTCAATTGGAGATCGGGATGTGGGTGAATTTATCGTTCTGTTCCTCATGTCAAGCAAATAAAAGGTATGTATGGGAAAATACTTAATATCGGCTATACCGAGGCCAAAATTTTTAACTATGTTAGTAACATTTCTAGTGACTCTGACATGACGAGAAATCTTCTTGCTTTTGATATTTATTTCCCCTTTTTATATATCTCTTGCCTATGTTTCATATGGCAATCTTATACTCGGTTTAATATCTTTTTGTGCAATAACTATTTCTTCCGTCATGATCAAAATTTTGTGCATTTGACACGCATACTAACTCTGGTCTTTGCAATTCGTGCAACTTGAAGCTCGTGCACTCTTTGTTCCTTTGTATCTTTTGAAGTCACATAGTTCCACAAATTAATTGCATGTATTGTGATTTCTTGGTTCAAAAATCTATTAGTTATTTACCTTGTTTTAAAGTTGATAGGCAATTTGAGTAAATTGTTAAAGTACAATTCTCACTTTCCAACCCTAATTCTTACATGATACCCTTTACCCATTTGAAATCTTTTCCGTGAAGTTGTGCTATCAAAAGGTGAGGGCGATACCACTTGTATTGTCATTGACATAATACCAGAAAAAATTAACCCTACCATGCCACCTCCTAAAAAGCAACCAGGAATGGGTGTTTTCAAGAATATGTTTCGCAAGAAAACATCGTCTGACTCATCATCCCATGCAGATAGAGAATATATGGACCCGGACGTTGTGGAGGAAATATTTGAGGATGGATGTGCATTTTTTTCCGGACGGTTGGTGTCGGGACCCGAATGTGCAAATCCGGACCCTCTGTGTATTCAGCACTAGTCCAGGATCGCGCTAGTGCACACAGTCTCAACATTGGTACATATCACAGTCATAACCAACGAAATAATAAAGTACTTTAATTAAATACTCAAACTAGTTGATTGACCTTATGGTCAATTTACAAAGATACGCCTCGCAGGGCGGACACTTATTAAAATGTTCAAAAGCAGTGGAAATCAAATAAACTCGTGGCGCCAACCAATACGCCACGAACAGTAATCGATCGGGCTCGCTCCCTAGTTAAATCGGCTCCTCTGATTCTCCTCCTCTGAGCAGGGTGACTTCTTCTTCAAGCGAAGTTGTGTTGTTGTGGGGTGAGTACTTTGAGCACTCAAAGAAGTCATGCCTGAATGCAATTCTAATATTCTCGTGCATGGCTTAGTACAAAGGATAGGCTATGGTTCATGAGCGATCTGACATTTAAAATTAACAGTAATAGATTGCAGGCAGTAAAACAATAGTAAGAATAGTAGCTTTCACAAACATTTCAATCGTAAATCACCTTTCCATCCTAAGTCATGTTCATCATCATCAACCCGAGTATTTTCCATAAACAATTCATTTTCATAAAAATCTAACCCTTGGCCAGTAATCATGAAGCGTTGCTCAATACCGTGAAGCACGGCTATTCAATAGGTTGTACACTCTGCAGAGGTTATACACTTTACCCACAAGTTACTGATCAAATACCACCAAGGCAAATAACCGAATGAAGCCTTTCCAAAGTTCCATCTAAACTCAAGACGCTCGCTAAGGTTTCAACTTTGGAGGGTGGTTACCACACCTGGGCCCCCTCTTGCGCCATGTGAGTTCTCATTCCGCTTCTCAGGCCTCACACCACCACGACAAGACTAAAGAATAGATTTCCCGGTTTACTCAGCTAAGCTTTGTCCCATTACGGAGCTTGTGGGCAGTATGAGAGACTCAGTTCAAATGCTCGCAAGGTTAAGTCCTTAGTTGACCAAGGCAAGACTAACCAAGTGCAAATCAAATATCCATATCCAATAAAAACCAAATACGACCGCCCAGTTGCCACTCTTGGCCCACCAGAAACAATCTTGCCATTTGCCTCAGTCTAAATCATTTTCCCACCCCGGTTCTTTACCATTTCACCACGTGCCATCATCAACTCAATAACACATGTCTTATTCACAAATCATGTTCCATATCTCATTAAGTCAATATTTACTTTGGTATTCCAAAATCATGAAATTTCCACGTGGCAGGGCTAAGCATACTACTTCGGTCCTACTCAACCCATGTTGGAAAATTATTAATGTCCAACTATTAGTCCATAACCTAGGGTGACAAATGATTCATGGCATACAATCATATACGACAAGGTGGCATACAGCAACTAGGTATTTAGCTAATCCCGAAATTCATTCAAACAAATTTTTACTAAATTAGCATGCAATAAATTAAATCGAAATAATTTTCTCTAATAGGTTCAACATGATCAAACACAACTTGCCTTCAAAAGTCTTGATTCAGGGCTCTGAGCTTGCTCTCAGGTCGAACCTCTCCCTCGAATCCTTCTAGAACTTCAACGTCTCACGCGAACGCATGACACGAAACAATAAAATAAATAAACAGTAGACATACAGTGCTCAAAAATTCAAATAAAATTCATAAACAGAAAGATCACAATTTTACAAATTTATAGAAATTGGAATCACTCAAATCGGAGTTAAAACGCAAAAGTTATAAGCATTTGAAGTTTCAAAATATATTTAAAATCAATATACCGAATTAAATAAATATTTTCTTTTTCAGAATTTAATTATTGCGTCATCGCTGACACGTGTCATCACCAGAGAGTGACACGTGGCCTTCAACGTCGCCACCGACCGGCTCCGTGATGGCGTCATCATGCGTCCAAGACGACTCGGTCAACTCACTGACAGGTGGGTCCCACCGTGACGTCAGCATGACGTCAGCGGTGACGTCACGCGCACAGTGCGTGCGGCTGACGAGTGGGCCCGTGCTGTCAGCGACTCGGTGAACCGTGCACAGTGCGGCTGACAGGTGGGTCCGCCTTGTCAGCGACTCATGCGCACTGTGAACGTGCGGTGAGACTGACGTGTGGGTCCGCCTTGTCAGCGTCACGTGTGCAGTGCATGGCGACGTGGCACGACGGCGTCCCTCGGATTTGCATCTAACGGTGGGGTTTAGAAGATGAAGTTCACTATTCCTAAGGCGACGTGGGCTCACCTCAGCGGTCGGATCTGGATCGTGCGGCTGGCGAAGCTCGTGAAACCCAGCGACAATGCGGCGGCCTTGATTCGGCCGGAGAGCGGAGAGCGAAGACGTGGCCGACGGCGTTCCGTGACTCTCCGCGTGAAGAAATGCGCCCCGGCCGCGCGACGAGGTGAGCTTCGGGGTGGCATGGGCGACGGCGAGAGTGGCCGTGGCGATTTAAAGCGGCGCAAGAACTTCGGCGGAAGGCCGGGAACCGGCAAGTTTCTGGCGAGGCGGCGGCGTCTCGGGCGGCGTGACGCGTCTGGATGGGTGCTTGGCGAGGTGAGGAGCACGGCACGCGGTGGCGGCGCATTAAATAGTGCCCTCGGCTCGTGAAAATCGCGGAAACCGAGGCCCACACCAGCGGCAGCGGCGGAATCGGCGAGATGAGGGCTCAAGGTGGCGTGGCGCGATGAGCCGTCGGATGGAATCGAGCAGCCACCGCGTTAGGGTTTTTCTCGGACCAGACAACGGTGTTCGCCCAACACTATTCATTAGGGTTTTTAATTCCTTTTCGAATAAAATTAATTCCCGAAATTCAAATAATTTATTTGGGGCATTAAAAATATCAGGAAAATTCTGGAAAAATTCTCATAAATATTTTAGGATATTTGTGACTCAAATAAAATATTTTCAGCAAAAATTTATTTTAACTTTTCTATTATTTAATTAATTTGATAAATGGTTTAATTCAAAATAAATTCAAATAATTTCAAATAAATCCAAATAAATCCAAATAAATTCCAGAAATTCCCAAAAATTCAAAATACCAATAAAATGAAAGAAAAGCAAAAATTGGGGTGTTACAAACCTCCCCCCCTTAACGGAATCTCGACCGAGAGATTGAAGGTCGACAATGAATAGGTTGAAATTCCTTCTTCAAGTCTTCTTCACGCTCCAAAGTTGCTTCGCTCTCGGAATGGTTACTCCTTTGAACTCTCTGAAGCGGGTCGATTTGTTTCTCGTTTCTCGATCCATTGTGTCCAAAATCTTCACTGGGTACTCTTTATAGGTCAAATCCTCCTGCATTTCGACCGACTCTAACAACATCTGCTCTTCCGCACTCGGAGGCATTTCTTTAATTGTGACACATGGAACACATCATGCACACCGCTAAAAGGCTGCGGTAACTCCGGTGATCGCTACTTCACCTCTCGACTTACGATCTGAATGGACCAACATATCTTGGTGCTAACTTCCCTTTGGTGTGGAACCTCTTAACTCCTCTGAGTGGGGTAACTCGAGATACACAAAATCTTAGGGCTCAAAGCTCAAATCCTGCGGCGATTATCGGCAGTAACTCTTACGTCTTGATTGTGCAATTTTCAACCTTTCCACGATCATGGCTATCTGCTCTTGACTTCTCGGAGAATATCCGGCCCAAACATATAGCGTTCTCGGTCCCATTCGGTTCAACGGCGTTAAGCGAAGTCTCGCCATATAAGCGCTTGAATGGCGACATCCGCAAACTTGCACAGTAGCTGTTGTTGTAGCTGAACTCGGCGTATGGCAAACACTTATCCCAAGTTGTATAAGCCAATGCACAAGCCCTTAACATGTCCTCGAAGATCTGGTTAACTCTTTCCGTTTGCCCATACATGCGTGGGTGATATGCATCTTGAAGTTGAGACGGGTCCCTAGGGCCTCATGCAACTTATCCCAAAATCTTGAGGTAAACCGGTACCTCTGTCGATACAATTTTCTTGAACTCGTGTAGACATACAATTCTTGACATATCTGAGTTTGCTAAGCGGTCCCTCGAGTAGGTAGTCTTTGGGTATGAAGTGGGCGACTTTTGTCAAACGGTCCACTATAACCCATATAGAATCATACCCTGTCTGGGTCCTTGGTAAACCGGTAATGAAGTCCATTCCGATTTCTTCCCATTTCCACTCGGGTATCTTGATGGTTGTAGCAACCCTGCTGGCCTTTGATGCATTGCTTTGACTCTTTGACATATATGCGATAGCATAACATGCTCTGCAACTTCACGCTTCATGCTTGGCCACCAAAATCTTTCCTTGTGTCTTGGTACATCTTAGCGCTTCCGGATGGATAGAGTACTTGGACTCATGGGCTTCCTCCAAAATCACCGCTTTGCTTGACTCCTTCTGTCTTGATGCATAAATGCGCTCTGGATCCACAATGTACCTTGCTCATCTAGCTTGAAATCCTTTGCCTTGCCTTCCTCCATTTTGGACTTAATCCTCTGAATCTTGACATCGTCCTTCTGTCCTTCGAATCTGATCCTCCAGGGTAGGCTTCACTTCTAGTGTGGCTAAAAATCCCTTGGGTACAACTTCCAACTTCATCTTATGAAATTCCTTGCATAACTCAACCTGACTTTCTCCCGTCATCATATTCACCGAATGGCTCTTTCGGCTTAAAGCATCAGCCACCACGTTGGCTTTCCCGGGGTGATAATGAATTCCCAAATTGTAATCCTTAATTAGTTCCAACCATCTCCTCTGCCTCATGTTCAGGTCCGACTATGTAAATATATATTTAAGACTTTTATGGTCCGTGTACACCTCACATCTGTTCCCAATTAAATAGTGTTGCCATAACTTCAAGGCGTGCACCACGGCTGCTAATTCCAGATCATGCGTCGGATAGTTCTCCTCATGCGGCCTCAAGCGCCTTGATGCATATACAACGACCTTACGGTTTTGCATTATCATAACCAAGTCCTTGGCGCGATGCATCACGGATATATCAAAGCTCTGGCTTAAATCCGGTAGAACTAACACTGGTGCCGTTGTCAAGCGTTTCTTCAACTCCTGAAAATTCCGCTCACATTCCGGCGTCCATGCAAACTTCTTCTCCTTCTTCAACAATTGCGTAAGAGGTCTTGCAATCGTTGAGAATCCTTCAATAAATCGGCGGTAATAACCGGCCATTCCAAGAAAACTACGGATTTGGGTCACCGTCTTGGGTGGCTCCCAATGCAACACTGCTTCCACCTTACTTGGATCAACTGCGACTCCTTCGGTCACCACATATCCAAGGAATTCCACCTTGTTCTTCCAGAAATCACACTTGCTAAACTTAGCTAAAAGTTGCGCTCTCTTAACTTCTCGAACTAGCCGGATGTTCACATGCTCTTCCTCGTCTTGGAGTAGACTAAAATGTCATCTATGAACACAACCACGAACTTGTCCGGTATTCCATGAAAACCTTGTTCATCATGTTCATGAAATATGCAGTGCATTTGTCAAACCAAAGGACATAGCTGTAAACTTCGTAGTGCCCATATCTTGGCGAAAATGCGGTCTTCTGCACATCCTCGACCTAATCTTCATTTGGTGATATCCTCGATCGTAGGTCAATCTTGGAGAAAACTCGGCTCCTCTCAATCGATCAAATAGGTCATCGATCCCGGTAGCGGATACTTATTCTTTATAGTGACTTCATTCAAAGCTCATTAATCCACACACATCCGATAACTTCCATCCTTCTTTTTGACAAAGCAGTAACGGTGCTCCCCTGGCGGCGAACTTGGTCGATAAATCCCTTATCCATTAACTCCTCAATCGCTTTTTCATTTCTACGGCTCATCGGTTGACATCCGATAGGGTCTTTTAGCTATCGGTTTGTTCCGGTACTAACTCGATTACAAACTCTATGTCCTGTCTGGTGGCATCGGTAAATCCTCTGGAAATACATCAAGGGTATTCTCGACAATGGTACATCTTCTATGCCGACGGCCTTCACACTATTAACCATCAAGCTGTCCATCTGAAGCAGCGGTTGCACGGAACTCTATTTTCCTCCCACAAGGCTCTCGTGATATGACTCTTCGTCCACGTCTAATACAACCTTGTGTTTAGACAACCATCCATTCCCAAAATAACATCTAAGTGCGGGTATCTAACACCACTAAGTTTGCTAAGAACTCAGTTCCATCTATAAGTAACTTTACCCCAGAACATCCTACATCAGATCGGAGTTCTAATCCCGGGGATTGTACTAGCAATACATGCTTAAGGTTCACCATTTTCAACCCATTGTTCACAGCAAAAATCCGGGATATAAACGAATGTGAAGCTCCAGAATCAAATAAAACTGTTGCAGGTACTGAGTTAACAAGTAACTTACCCGATCTGACGTCCGATGTGTTACTTGTGATCGCATCGGCGGTGACATGATTCACTCGCCTCTTACCACGATCGTGTGGCGGCTCCAGTTATGTAGCTCCACGGCTTACTCTGGCGGGTGTCTTCGTTGGAGTAGTTCCAAGATTGAAGCGGCGGTGTCACTCCTCCCCTTCTTAGGACAATAATTGGCAAAGTGCCGGCTCGTTGCGAGGCATTTAAACAACGCCTCCTGACCGCATTGCTGGCTTCTGCGGTTGTGTTACATAGACGCTTGAGGTTACACCAAACCAGTTCGGCAGGTCTTGGTGCCGTGGCGGCGTCGTCACCACATTCCTTGGCTGAAACACAAGGCGGTTTGGTGCAACCCTCAGCGTTCGCCCCCTAAGCGTGTTCCTCTTTGTGCCATCCTGCGCTTCGGTTGTCCTCCAACTCCTTGCGCTTGTCCTCCAATATCGGCGCCTTGTTCACTAGCTCTGAAAATCGGGAAAAGTGTGGGTTATGAGTCCCCTGCGATCCCGAATTCAGTCCCTTCATGAATCGAGGATCGCCTGGCCTTATCCGTTGCTACATCCTCAAAAAGCGTGGCGTGCGGTGCGTGAACTTATTCAGATACTCGGACACTGATTGATTGCCCTGCTTCAATGCCCTAAACTCTTCCTTTTTCAGCTCCATTATGCCCTCGGGTACATGGTACTGCCGAAAAGCAACCGTGAACTCCTCCCAGCTGATGTCCTGCGGGTGCTCATGAGCAGCGCAGAAATTTTCCCACCATTCAGCGGCAGTTCCTTCAAGCTGATGAGAGGCATAGAGTACCCTCTCATTTCCTTCACACTGAGTAATGTGCAGCTTCCTCTCTATCGTCCTCAGCCAATCATCTGCCTCCAATGGATTGGCGTTTCCAGAAAATGTTGGCGGCCGAGTCCTCATGAATTCTAATGACCTCGAGTGTAGCCTCTCAGACCGGGTTGGCTTTGGTTAACAGGCGGGCGGTGGCTTGGCGGTGACTGCTGCATCTCTTGCATCATGGCATGCATCAAGCGTATCTCATGCAGCAAGAAAGGCTCCAAAGTTCTGCATATCAACTGGCGGTGCTGGTTGGGTGCCTTGTCCTTCATCATTGTTGTTTCCAGCGGAGCGTGAACCGCTCCCATTTCCTCCCTGGTTTCCACGGGTGTTCACCATCTGTCGATTGCTCCATGGTTTAGAGACGAGAGGGAAATAAGAATAGACAAGTAGTAGAATACTTATGCGGGGTCAAAGGTAAAGTAGCAAAATCCAACTTTATTACTTTATTACTTTATTAATACCGAGGTATGATTGCTCACAATGCCTAGGGGCCATGCAACACATACCCATCACTCACAAGCACGAAATAAGCAAATCAAGCTAACACTCTGGAGTCAAACGCCTCTAAGGGTGACTCTTATTCAAGACGCGACTCAACGCAGGAGTCTCAACTGCTAATCCTACGCTCACTCCTCAAGCCAACCCCACGGAACTTCGGTGGATACACCAGCGGTCTTTGGTGCAGTACAAACCTATCCCAACGATCCGCACTGGTGGGCCTCCTGCTCCTCTGCGCGGGCTCAACCTCCACCGGCTCGACTTCACTTCCCTGGCCGACTTCACTTCCTTGGCTCGCTCGGGGCTCAGGCTGCGGCTCTGCTATGGCTCCTCCGGAGTGCAGGTCGTGCAGCTCCGGCCACTGCTCGGCTCTCGTCCGTCTGTTGTTGTCTCCAGCTCCTCAATCCTCTGGATAGAGTGGGCCAAGTACTCACAAGTCTGCAACAGATGAGCCCTCACTTGCGCGAACTCGTCACGAGACCTCTGCAGCTCCTGAACCGTCTCGTCGATAGCATCCTCTTGAGCGATGACATATCTGGCCAAGTGGGTGATCGTGGCATCCTCCTCCTCGATGGGCTCTCGGTTGTAGCGAGTGTCTCTGCGTGGTGGTGGCGGAACTCTTGTGCCATCTAACTCCTCAGGGGTAGGTACAAGCAATCGCCTCATCGCCAGACGCGATGTCTCACAGATCCCAAAGCATCAAATGGCGACCTCCGGCGGTGATGCGGATGGGACGACTTCGCCCTCGCTCTATCCAGAGCATAAACCGTGATAGTGACATCCTGGCAATATCGATCTGCCCGATCTCTGATGAGTCCCCGGTAGATCGGCTGTCTATAACCTCAAGCGGTACGCATCATACGCCAAAGCTCATGGCGTACCCTCGATCGCTCACCAAAAGTGGATCATCCTCATCGCCAAAGGACACTCACGTGAAACTTCGAGATATTTTAAAACAAAGCGAAGATGTGATAAATTCAGCAAGGGGTATGAAAAGAGAAGGGATAAGTCAAGATTGCATTATCATCTTGGCACTTTTAACTTTTAGAAAATAGTTTTATCCTCACTCGTCCATTCTAACTAAGGGCCGATCCTACGATCGGTATGGCTCGATACCACCTCTGTCGGGACCGAATATGCAAATCCGGACCCTCTGTGTATTCAGCACTAGTCGAGGATCGCTAGTGCACACAGTCTCAACATTGGTACATATCACAGTCATAACCAACGAAATAATAAAGTACTTTAATTAAATACTCAAACTAGTTGATTGACCTTGCTTCTAGTATGCTAGATGTGTTGTTTTAGTTGTGTGGTTGTCTAGTTTGTCTTTGTGCTTGAGTTGGTGTTGTTTGTTGTGCTTCCGCGTTGTGTGTCTGGTCGTGAAGTTTTGGGTTCGTTGCCCCCTTTATGCGAATTGAATTGATATGGCAATGGAAACCGGTATGCGGTGCGATCTTGGGCGAGCTTCGGGTCGCATACCGGGGGAATACCGGGATTGTTGTCGAGTTATTCGAATGGGATCGTTGTTGTCCTAATTGGGCTTGGGTGTTAGCACTGTGAACACCATCAGTGATCCGTTGTTAGCCTCCAAATCCAATGAGGGCGACCGGGCATTCGAATAACCTGAGGACGGTCTGGGCGGCTCCTCACAGTGATTTGTCCAAGTGGGACCGAAGAAGTTCCAGGAATTACTCCATGAAATGGTGATGAACCCCGCTTTAACTCGGAACGGGGGATCTTCATGTCGTCAAACGTTTTGGAGAAGAGAACATTGAGCCCGCTGCCTCCGTCGACCAGCACCCTCTTGAGTTTAACATTGCGCACCACCGGATCCAACACCAACGGGAATCTTCCAGGATAAGGGATGTGATCCGGATGATCCGAACGGTCAAAGGTAATGGAGGCCTCGAACCATCTGAGATATTGGGGAGTTGCTGGCATGATGGCGTTGACGTCCCTGGCTGTGAGTTTTTGCTTTCGCTTTGACTCATAAGCCATCGAACCTCCGTAGATGTAATTGAGCTCCCGTTCCATCTTTTGGTACTCGCCTTCATCATCTTCAGGGGAATCTTGCTTCTTCTTTTCTTCTTTTGTTTCGCCTCTAGCTGGTCGCTTTCTGGATTCCTTGGCGAATCTCCTCAAAGTGAAGCAATCTTTCGCAGCGTGTTTACCTTTCAGATGAAAAGGGCAAATAGCCTCCATCATTTGATCGTAATCGGATTGTGTGGCGCGATCTGCCTTGCTCGATGGTCGCCACTATTTCTTGAGTTTCGCTTCTGTCTCATTGTCTTGATGACTCGGCGTAATCCTTCTTATCTTTATGTCGGGCGATCATCTTGTCATTCGCCAAAGCATCCGGTCGTCGCATAGCGATCCGCCAACTCGAACATCTCCCTTACAGTGGCTGGCGGCTTTCGAGACATCTTCTTGATCAGATCGGGGTCGTTGACACCCTTTTGGAATGCTGCAATGACTGTTGCTTCTGAAATATCCCTGATCGTATTCTTCTTTTGCATGAAGCGCCAGATAAATTCTTGTAGCGTCTCATTCTTTTTTTGGCGAAGCTGGTATAGGTCCCATTGCGTTCTAGGGTGTTCATAAGTGCCTTGGAAATTGATGATGAATTGCTCACAAAGGTCCTCCCAGGAATCTATGGAGTTTACCGGAAGTCCTGTGAGCCTTGCTTGAGCCGAAGAAGTGAGCATGACTGGGAGGTAATTGGCCATCACATTGTGATCGCCCCCGGCAGCCATGATCGCAAGAGAGTAAACCTGGAGCCAAGCTTCTGGATCTCTTTCTCCGTCGAATTTGGTGATGCTCTTGGGATTGAATCCGTCTGGCCAAACCACTCGGCGGAGGCGAGGTGTGAAAGCTCGGATGCCTTCAATAGGGCCGTTGCTGTGCCTTCGTGGAGAACGTCGATGAGGTGACCTATCCCGGCGATCTTCGCTTTCGCCCCTATTATGGCGGAAGCAATTTCGGTGGTCGTCCCGATCGTCATGGCCAATGCCAAAACGTTCATAATCATCTCTGCGCCTACGGCGCTCTTCATCTTCTCAGTCATGACGTTTTGCGTTTAGATCCGCACGAAGGTCCCGGTTGATGTTATGTCTAGTGTCTTCTCCTCGACGAAGCTCTCGCCGGTGACAGCTGCGAGCCGTATTGCTGCTAGCGGCCTATGAGCTGACTCGGCGAGTTCGAGATGGCTCTTCTTGGTGCTGTTGAACTGCTGCCGCCGCAACCATGGCCTGAACTTGGGCTATGATCGGAGCGGCAGGACTATCAGGGCCAAGCAATGGCCCCAAAGTATCAAGGAGCGTCTTGGAGGCGACGATATTCTGCTCAGGTGTATGAAAAACCGATTGGTTCCCCATCTTTGACTGTAAAATTTCTTCATTGACATTGCGTCCTCTGTGCTGGAGGAGTCTTGCGCGGCCTTCTTGATGATGACGCTCTTCTACTACGGCGTTCGCTGCGTCCTTCTGTTGTGGAGATTTATCTTGCAGTTCTTCGATCACGAAGACGTCGCGAAAATTCCAGAAATCTTCCGCCTCATCTTCTGAATCGGCGAGATAAGAGGATGAGGAGTACTGACCTTTAAGTCCAAGTGGTTCTCCAGCGTGCTTGACCACTCGGAGTTTGCCAACAGCCAGTTACAGCTCAGGACGGGGTTTAGAGCTTTGGCTTACCATCCAGGGACAGATGGCCATGCCTGTTCCCGATCCGAGTGGTTGTCCTGCTGAGGGAACCTCAGAATTACCTCCAGATTGAAACTGATCCGAATCCGAAAAGGAGAGATGACCAAAATCGTCGGTGATGAAATCCAGACTTCCAAAGCGAAATGCCTGGGCCGGAGCGAAGGTGGCCATGTTTTTGTTGAAGATCGCCATCGAATTTGTTGGGATCGATCCTAGCGCAGCCCCTACCTGGCGCGCCAACTGTCGACGTTTGTTACCGACAATAAAGAAAAGGGGGCTAGGCGCTGGATCCAAACTCGATGGTAGCACAAGACACACGATGTATACAGGTTCGGGCTCTCACGGTGGAGATAATACCCTAGTCCTGTGCTCTGGGATTATGATTGGCTAGCTATTGCTGATGATGTTGTTGTCTCGACTGTTGGTTCCCCGTCCCTCCCTTTATATAGCAGAGAAGGGCGGTTACAATATGGAATCCCACTCGGATACGAGATGGAGATTGCACCTTCATATCTATCCCGACTCTATATTAGTTTGGACTACAATCATCCCTTGCCTAATACGACTCGGTTTCCTTGGCTAGGATTTATCCTGATTCTTCATATTTCGCTCATCTATGTCTCCGCCTTACATGTCGGCTGGCCTAGTTTCGCCTAGTTGGGCCGTGCCGGCCTGCCTCATGGGCCCTTGGGGATACATATATCCCACAGGCGGCGGTTCCCGGACTGACGGAGGTGGCGATCTGGCCGTCCGCCCCCGCCATGTTGCACTCGCGTGGGTACAACGCGTCGGAGGCGCTCTCCGTGTCGGAGCCGGAGTCGAGGCTGGAGGAGCTCTCCAGCAGGTCGTAGATGGAGGTCGGCCAGTGGTTAACCATGGCCACGAGTGCGAGCCCACGGGTGGCGATGCCGCCACCCTTCGAGCCCAAGACGCGCTGCCGCTTGGGCGTGGCCTTGAATAGGCTCGGTGTTAGAGTCCATACGGGGTCCCCAAGCCGAAGGTTGCCGAGGGTATCGGCGACGGAGTCCAGGCTCAAGGCGGACGCCCGAGCCCGGGGGGTGGCGGGAACGAGCACGAACTCCCCCGCCGGGGTAGTGATGAAGTCGAGGGAGCCGAAGCGAGTCCAGCTTCTCGACGCAGACGCATCGTCGGTGAAGAAAGCCATCGAGGAAGAAGAAGGGAACCCGGAGATCACGGAGATGACGCACGAAATCCCCTACCTGGCGCGCCAAGTGTCAGTGTTTTGAATAACCGGCAAGGAAATTTGTAAGTATAGGGGGTCGCGCGTCCCCTTTCCCCGAATGGTTAGACTAGAAGAGTCCCGGATGTATACTGGTTCGGGCTGAACGTCCCTACTTCCAGTTCGTGGTGATGGTTTTGTATTGCTTTGAGCACGAAGGATGAACAGTGGTTACAAGCGGAGGCTAAGGACAGGCCCCTGGGCACTCGTTCGGAAGGGAGAGGTCGGGAGACTAGGCAGGACAGTGAGCTGGGTCGGAGGGCTCAGTGCGTGCGCGAATGTGTGCGGGTGTTAGCGTGGCGTCCCCTGAGGGCCCTGCCTCCCCTTATATATGCGGAAGGGGCAGGTTACATGGGAATTCAAAAAAGGAGGTAGGGGTATGCTACGCCCAGACGTCCTATCCTTCGGTCTCGATGACTGATGGTTTCTTGTACACCCCATCCCGGGTTGGTAGACACAACGGACGGCGCCTCGTTGGGAAGGTGCGCTCCTGCCCTCTGTACGCCTGTCAGACGTTGATGGCTTGAGGGGACAGGTGCTTTAGCCGAAGCCGCCCTCTGGCTGCCTTGGGAAGGAACCACTTGTTACTACATAGCCGCTATGTTCGTGAGGCGGTACGGTCCGTTGACGTGGCAGGGGTTTCTAAGGCGAAGCTTATGGGGGCCCCAGTCAGGGCCCTGGTCGGCGTCTGTAAGGGCGCCCAGTGCGGGGGTGGGTCAAAACAAGAGCCCCCAGTGGTGTCGGACCCGGGTCTCTGTCGGGGCCGGCGGGGACGCCTAGCCCGAGGCTCGGTCAAAGCAACCGAGGCCAGGGGTCCTTCTTCTTGTGCTCCGTATCGCCACCGGTTCGGGTTTCGAGCCCGGGTGGTCGAGGGAGATACGATCTTGAAATAGATGTATGCTTCGTTGTGGGGTACCCCTGGTATGAGTATTCGTCAAGTATATTGTATACTCACCCTTGCTTCGACAAAAACCTCAGAAGAAGAAGCGACACCAGCTTGGGAAGAAAAGTTCAATGAAGGTCAGGAGGACTAGGGATTAAGCCTCGTCGGTTGCCTGTGGCTATGAGGGGTTTCATTACCGTACTTTGCTTCCGCTATTAAACTTGTGCTTTTGTTATTTATCGCCCTGCGTGGCGAATTAATGTAAGGTGACCATAAGGTCGTGTAACTCGGTTATATTTATGCTTGAAGTACTTTATTATTATTAATTCCGTTGTGTATGATTGTGGTACTTCAACTTTGTTTATCTGTATGTACTAGCGTGATCCTGGACTAGTACTGAGAATACCAGAGGGTCGGATTTGCAGTCGGGTCCCGACAGAGTTAATATTAGAGCCATATTGACTGTGAGGACTTAACCCTAGTTAGGTAGTGCGTTTTAGAAAGGATAAAAGTTAATTTCTAAAAGAATAAAATTTGGCAAGAACAATCAACGAAATCTTGACTTATCCCTTCTTCCTTACTTCATACCTATGCTGCATTTTGCTATTACTTTTGTGTTCTTTTCAAATTTTAGTACAGACGCGTTGCTTTGGCAGATGCGGATGGTTCACTCTTCGGCGCCACGGAGGCTACTGTGGCCGGAGCTTTGGAGGATGCTCAAGTCTTTGGGAGGTTTTGGCCGCCCCCTCTACCGGTCTCGCTTTGGGTGGTCAGCAGGATCACCGCGGTGGTGAGGCGACCCTCACCTCATGTCGTGGGAGAACACGCGTGCCAGTCGTCCGCTCCACCTCACGGTGAAGTGAGCGGCCTCGAGGCGGGCATACTGAGTGTGCAGGGTAGCCTTGCGTCGGGTTAGCGAGGACTACGGCCGAGTGTGGGACCTTGCTTTCGTGTGCACCAAGACGCTGGAGGTCGCTCAGCGCGCTTGGAGCTAGAGGACGACGCTGCGGTTGTGCACTTGGGCCGGTTGGCCCCGGCTCAAGAGCAGGTCATGGACGCTATGACTACGGAGCTGCAGGCTGTGTACCGCGCCTTGGAGGAGGCAGAGGTGGCCCTGCGAGAGACCAGGATACACGCTGTTCAGAGGATCGCCGAGCTAGAGGAGGCCCTCTACGGTCAGGGGGAGCCGGAGGCCATCATGGAGCTGGACGAGGAGGAGCCAGAGGAACAGGAGCCCAAGCCCGAGCCCGCGCCAGAGGACCAGCAGCCAGTGGTGCCCCCAGCAGTACCAGTGGGAGGGCATGGGGATCAGTTCGCCCCGATGCTAGCTCACCCACCAGTGTACGTGATCAGCGAGCCGCAGCCAGGATGGCTGGATGACTGAGGCCGTTGGGTCGAGTAGTTGGGATTTTTGCGTTGGGACTCACTATTTTGAGTCGCGTCTTTAAAATTTCGGACTTAGATGTGCGATGTTGCTGTATGGAACTATTTGATGTGATGTTTGTGACTGTTGTTATGGTTGCATAGTCCCTAGACTATGTAAGAAGCCATACCTATTTATTATCTTCGAATGGATGTTAGGGATTTAAGTTACACCTGTTTCCCATATAAGTTCTTCTACTTGCCTATTCCTTCCCTCTCATCTCTAAACCGTCGAAGCAATCGGCGAGATGGTGAACACTCATAACACCGGAGCATGACGATGGTTCCCGACAAGGAGGCGATCAAGCGGTACACCACCACCACAAAACCACCGCTAGTTGACATGTAGAATGCAGGAGGTTTTCGCGGCACAAACTCGATTAATCGAGACCAAGATGGCAACTGTACAACAAATCAACACTCAGCGATAGCCAACAACCAAGCTAATAACAATGGACGCGCCCTACCGAGGCTGTCAGAAGTTCATGAGGACACGTCCGCCTACTTTTTCAGGCAATGCTAGCCCGTTGGAGGCAGATGATTGGTTGAGAACCATCGAGAGAAAATTACATATAACACAGTGTGAAGGAAACGAGAGGGTGCTTTATGCCTCTCATCAGCTAGAAGGAACAGCAGCTGAATGGTGGGAAAACTACTGCGCATCACAGGAGAACCCACAGGAAATCACCTAGGAAGAATTCACCATAGCTTTTCGCCAGTACCATGTGCTAGAAGGTATCATGGAATTGAAAAAGGAAGAGTTTAGAGCGCTGAAGCAAGGAGGCAAGTCAGTGGTTGATTATTTTGAACAAGTTCACTCAACTTGCACGATACGCCCCAGAGGATGTAGCGACAGACAAGGCTAGGCTGTCCCGTTTTATGAAAGGCCTTAACACTGGACTGCAGGTGGGATTGATTACCCACACTTTTTTCGATTTTCAGGAGCTGGTAAATAAGGCACTTATACTGGAGGATAAGCGCAAGGAGCTTGATGATAATCGCAAACGCCGCATGGCGCAGCAGGGAGGATGTCAAGGTCATCAGAAGCCAAGAATGATACCCCAGCAGTTCCCCCGATTCCACCAAGGGAGCAACGTCTGGACACCGCCACCGATGCCGAGGCTAGCAGGACAAACTCCCCAGACCCCAGTCAGAGTTATCAATCAGAGTGGAGGAACCCAGTAGATGTCAGGAAGACGCTGCTATAACTGCAATGAGACAGGACATTTTGCCAATGTTTGCCCAAAGAAGGGTGGGATGACACCCGTACGCTTTAACTTGGGAAACACGCCTGCAAGGATCCCTGTTCAAAGTGGAAGCGGAGGACACCTTTCGAGTCGAATCAGCGCCCCAATCAGTTGCAAGAGGCAGAGTCAACCACGTCACGGCAGATGAAGTTCAAAACGCCACGGACGTAGTTCTGGGAAAGTTTCTAATCAACTCAGTCCCAGCTACAGTTTTATTTGATTCAGGAGCTTCGCATTCATTCGTTTCTCGAGATTTTGCTGTGACAAATGATTTGGATATTGTTAACCTTAAAAGTACACTTCTAGTCCAATCCCCTAGATCAAAACTCCACTCTAAGGTCGAATGTTCTGGGGTTAGGCTATTAATAAAAGGGGTAGAGTTTCTTGCGAACCTTATTACATTAGACACCCAAACCCTGGATGTTATCCTGGGAATGGATTGGTTGACTAAGCATAAGGCTGTATTAGATTGCAGGCGAAGAGTTGTGTCTATCGAGAGCCCTGATGGTAGAAAAGTGGAATTTCAAGCAATGGCGATTCGAGAGGGCGAGATGTTAGTAAAGAATCTGGAGGCCGTCGATTATAAGAGATGTACCGATTGGTCGGTGAATACGGGATATTTTCCCAAGGAATTACCGGGAATGCCACGAGACAGAGACATAGAGTTTGCAATCGACTTAGTACACGGAACGCGCCAATAGCAAAGACCATCATAGAATGTCCACAGAAGAGTTGGTTAAAATGAAGAAGCGGTCGAGAATTCTTGGAAAAAGATTCATTAGGCCAGGCTCGTCACCTTAGGGAGCACGGTTACATTAGATTAAGAAGAAGGATGGGAGCTTTGGATGTGTGTAGATTATCATACGCGCGAAGTGGCGATAAAGAATAAATACCGTTACCTCGGATCGATGATCTTTTGATCAATTAAGAGGAGCAGAGTATTCTCCAAGATCGACCTTAGATCGAGGATACCACAGTTGAAAATCAAGGCCGGGACATACCCAAGGCGCATTTTCTTCAAGATATCGACACTATGAGTTCCTTTGTTATGTCATTTGGTGACAAATCATGACAAACTTTATGAACTTGATGAATAAAGTATTCATGGAATATTTAGATAAATTAGTAGTCGTGTTCATAGGCGATATTCGGTTTATTCAGGGCGGATGAAAAACGCCTTGACATTTGAGATTAGTCTTTGGAGAAGCTAAAGAGAACAACGATTGTATGCAAAGTTGATAAATGTGATTTACGGAAGAGCAAGGTAGAATTCTAGGACATGTAATGGCCGCCGAAGGAATGCAGTGGACCCAAGCAAGGTTGAAACAAGATCTTGCATTGGGAACCCGTGGAAGATTCATAAGTCGAAGTTTTCTTGGGATGGTGGTTATTACGCGATTTATAGAAGGATTCTTGACAATTCTTTGGTTATTCTTGTTGGTGACATCGGCGCTAGTGTTAGTTCAGCGAGATGTGCCAGGAGTTTTGATATTCTTGCGATGCATCACACCAAGGGCTTGGATGCGTGTTGATGCAAAAGCGGAAGGTAGTAGCCTATGCATCAAGACAATTAAGGCCACATGAAGGAATTACCGGCGCATGATCTGGAATTAGCGGGCGTAGTGCATGCCACGAAGATATGGCGCCACTATCTTATTGGTATCGGTGTGAGGTGTATCTGGATCGGAAGAGTCTTAAGTACATCTTCACCCAATCGACTGAACATTGGGCAAAGAAGGTGGCTAGAGTGATTAAAGATTATAATGTGGGGATTCATTATCACCCGATAAAGCCAATGTAGTGGCTGATGCCTTGAGTCGGAAAAGTCATGGTCTAAATATGATAGTGGGAGGAAGCCAGGGAGAATTGCGCAAAGATCTCCAGATATTGAAATTGGAAGTTGTTCTAGAAGGATTTGTAGCCGCGTTAGAGGTGAAGCCTATCTTGGAAGACCAGATTAGAGAAGGTCAGAAAAATGACGAGAAGATCGCACGAATCAAATCCAAAATGGAGGAAGGGCAAGCAAAAGAATTTAAGCTGGACGAGCAAAGCACGTTGTGGATGAAAGAGCGCATTTGTGTACCTAACAAAAATGAGTTGAAGTAGTTAATACTGGAGGAAGCTCACAACTCCAAGTATTCGATTCACTCAGGAAGTGCAAAAATGTACCAAGATTTAAAAGAGAGGTTTTGGTGGCCAAATATGAAGAGAGGTTGCTGAGCACGTAGCACTATGTGATGTATGCCAGCGAGTCAAGGCTATGCATCGAAACCGGCCGGATCGCTGCTGACCATTAAAAATACAGAGTGGAAATGGGAAGAAATCGGAATGGATTTTATCACTTGGGATTGCCAAGGGCCGCAAGGAGGTTATGACTCCATATGGGTCATCGTGGATCGATTGACAAAGGTCGTGCACTTCATACCGGTAAAGACGACCTATTCGGGAGATAAGTTAGTAGAACTATACATGGCAAGGATCGTTTGTTTGCATGGAGTGCCAAAGAAGATAGTATCGGACAGAGGTACCCAATTTACCTCAAGATTTTGGGATAAATTGCATACGGCAATGTTCACCGTTTGAACTTGATAACGTATCATCATAAGCAGATGAATGAACGAAAGAGTCAATCAGATAATTAGAAGATATGTTGAGGGCTTGTGCATTGGCTTATACGACGACTTGGGATAAATTTCTTCCGTATGCCGAATTTAGTTACAACAACAGCTATCAGGCTAGTCTTCAAATGTCACCCTTCGAAGCATTGTATGGTCGACCTTGTAGGACACCGTTAAATTGGAATGAGACTGGTGAGCGTCGTGTCTTGGACGGACATACTCGAAGTGAAGAAGCGAGATAGCTTGATCGAGAAAGGTTAAAGATTGTGATCAAGACAAAAGAGCTACGCGGATAATCGCATGAGGATTTGAGCTTTGAGCCAGAAGATTATGTGTATCTCAGAGTTAAGCCTCTTAAGGAGTCGAAGTTTCACAAAAGGGTAAACTTGCACCATGATATGTGGGACCGTTTAAGATCGTGAAGTCGAAAAAGCGAGTCGCATATCAACTGGAGTTACATGATCATTAGTAGGAGTACACAATGTCTTTCATGTATCGCAACTCAAGAAGTGCCTCAGAGAGTGCGAAGAGCAAACATCATTTGGGCGAAGTTGAACTACGGAAGACTTGACCTACAAGGAACAACAGATAAAAATTACGGATCTGATGGATCGAAAACCGAGAGCAAGACAACCCGTTTTGTAGAGTTTAGTGGAGCAATCACCGAAGCGAGGCCACACGGGAACGAGAGGAAGATCTGAAAAAGGAGTTCCCAAACGTATTCTCTAGTTAGGCTTCGAATCTCGGGGTCGAGATTCTGTTAAGGGGGGTAGGTTTGTAACGTCCCGAAATTAGGCCCAATTTTTAATTTTGGAGTTATTTAAATTTTTTTGAATTAATTAAAATGTATTTGCATTTAGTTGAATTATCTGAATTTTTGGGATTTATTTGGATTTAATTGAAATTAATTTAGATTATCATTCTCTTGAATAATTAAAATCAAAAGGGGTAATTATCAAAAATAAATAAAAATATTTTATTTGAGCTCTGAATGCCCTCAAATATTTTTTGGAATTTTTCTAAAATTTTTCGAGTATTTTTAGTGCCTTAAATAATTACTTTGAATTACTGGAATTATTTTTATTGAGAAAAGCTGGAAAATCGGCAAGCTACAGTGTCGGGCCGAGCCCAACACTGTGCTCGCGCTGGCCAAACCCTAGCACCGCTTAACCCGGGCCGTGCGATCCCGATCGGATGGACGTGGATGAGCCGCGTTGCTCGTAGCGCGTAAGCCGTTGGATCGCAGTGTCAGAGCCGCTAGGATTGTGCCGCGTGGCAAGGGTGGCCGAAATGTTATTCGCTCGGAGCCGTCGGATCGCGATCGGACGGTGGGATGTGACTGTGCATATCAGGAGGGCGCGACTATGCACCGCCGTCGCCGGTAGGCCGCCGAGGATTTTGTCAGAGATTTGCACGCACCTTGAGGCGTGTCCGAGCTGGGGATAAAGCCCATCGCATGCAGCACTTTCTCCCGTTCGCTTCGCCCTCTCGCTCGAGCTTTGCCGTCCACCGTAGTGTGCGCCCGAGCTCGCCGGAGTAGCTACTTCCCTCTCCTCGGTTCTTCATTGAGTTTCGTCGTCATCTCTTACTCTCTGCCGCCGCCGAGACTTCTCCGAGACCGCCGGGTCAAGACGCGTCCAGTGGGCCATTTCTTCACGCCGGAGAAGCTTCGTAGCGCCGCCGAGCCCATCGTCTTCCTCGTCTCCGGTCTTCGGGAGCTACTGCGCCGCCGCCAGCTACTTCGAGCCCCAGCCACCGTCGGATTTTCATCGGACGACCAAGGTAATGACACGTCCCTTCCTCTGTAGCGCTAGACCGGGATGCCTTCGGGTAAAAATGGCCGTTGGATCTTAGCAAGGGTGGCTCTGTTTGAAGCCACGAGAAGCTTGGTAATAGCGCTTCGTTTGGGTACCCTGCACCATTAGATCCTCATCCAAACGCCCCAGTGAGTCCACGTAGGTGCAATGAATATGAAACCGTTCGGGTAACCATCGCCGTTGGATCTTCATCCAACTGCATCGGTGAGGCCACATAGGCTCGTGAATAGTAAACTCCCCGGGTAACCGCAGTCATAGGATTTGAAATGTACGGTGTGGATGTCGCCGCATGGATGGGTCGACTGTGCGATGACCGACCGTTGGATTAGGATCCAACGGCCGGAAGAATTGTGTCCGCGTGGATTGCTGGTAGCACGCCGCGTGTCAGCCGCTGAGTGGACCAAGCACTGCTCATCGGGCCCACCTGTCAGTGTAAAGACCGCAGTGGGTGCTAACATCAGCATGATGTCATTTGGGGCCCACATGTCAGTGCCCGTGATGACGTGGCTGTCTCTGGTGCTGACACGTGTCACGCCGAGAGAATTAACCGAATTTTCAGAAGAAACATAAATAGAGTAATTCGGTTTTCCATTTATTTGAATTTCAGAAACTTGTAAATGCTATAACTTTTGCGTTTAACTCGGAATTGGGTGATCCAGTTCCTAAAAATTTGTAAAAATGCAAACTATTTATTGGTGATTTTTAATTTATTTTTAGTGGTGATCTTGCTGTCTGTATAAATATACTTATTGCACATATGATTACTCCGCGTAGACTTCGAATTGCCGGAAGCCGTCGGGGAGGATTTGAAGAACCATCGCAAGAGCAGGACGAGAATCAAGCGCTTTTGAAGGCAAGTCATGCTTTGACCATATTGCCCTAGATTTTCAAATATATCTCGATTCAAGTTATGCATGCTATGTTAATTAAAAATGATATTGCTCATGTGGGGAAAGTAGTTAAAATACCCATCTTGTTTATGCCACCTTGGTAATACTATTTATGCATACGAAAATCCTTGTCACCATAAGATGTTAATTTATGTTGGTTGCTATATAAATGCCAACACGGGAGGCTAGGCCGTGATTAGTCGCTTAGTATGCTTGAATCGTGGAATGAATTTCAAATTTGCCAAAGAATATTGACTAAACAATTATGAAACACATTTTGGAATAATGCGATGATGTCATGAGATGGAATTGAGGATAGCGACACATGCGGTTCTACTCATGCAATGGCGTGGGCATTGGCATGTGTTGCATAAATGCAAACCGGGTGGGAAATGATTTGGACCGGGGCAAGTGGCAGAAGGCTTCGTGCGAGTGGGCTGTGTGGCATCGGGTTGTATTAAAAGATTGTAAAGGCGTGTCGAGAAATATGAAATGGATGTCTTGCAGGAGCGATTAAGGACTTCACCTTGAGCCTTTGAACTGAGTTTCTCATACAACCACTTGTCGGAATGGCACGGACCTAGTTTAGTAGGTCTCTAATACCTTTCCTTTGACACCTCGCATGGCAGTTACACAAAAATGTAAAGTATGGGGGGCGTACCTATCTTTCATGCTTGGTACCCATCCAAGCTATTTACTGTTCTAAACTTTGGCTCTGTGTGAGGAAGTATTAGAAAGGCGATCTTGAGGAGGTTCACTAGTAAAGTGTTAGTCTCCGAAATGCAAGATGATTGCATAGTCCCTAGACTATGTAAGAAACCATACCTATTTATTATCTTTCAATGGATGTTAGGGATTTAAGTTACACCTGTTTCCCTTATAAGTTCTTCTACTTGCCTATTCCTTCCCTCTCATCTCTAAACCGTCGAAGCAATCAGCAGATGGTGAACACTACATAACACCGAGCCCATGACGTGGTTCCCAAACAAGGAGGCAGTCAAAGCAGTACACCACCACCACAGGCAGCACCGCTAGTTGACATGCAGAATCTGGGAGCTTTTCTCGCAGCACAAACGCAGTTAATGTAGACCATGATGGCAACCGTACAACAAATCAACACTCAAGCAGTCGTCAACAACCAAGCTAATAACAACGGACCGCGCCCCTACTCGAGACTGTCCGAGTTCATGAGGACACGTCCGCCAACTTTTTCAGGCAATGCTAGCCCGTTGGAGGCAGATGATTGGTTGAGAACCATCGAGAGAAAATTACATATAACACAGTGTGAAGGAAACGAGAGGGTGCTTTATGCCTCTCATCAGCTAGAAGGAACAGCAGCTGAATGGTGGGAAAACTACTGCGCATCGCAGGAGAACCCACAGGAAATCACTTGGGAAGAATTCACCATAGCTTTTCGCCAGTACCATGTGCCAGAAGGTATCATGGAATTAAAAAAGGAAGAGTTTAAAGCGCTGAAGCAAGGAGGCAAGTCAGTGGCCGATTATTTTGAACAAGTTCACTCAACTTGCACGATACGCCCCAGAGGATGTAGCGACAGACAAGGCTAGGCTGTCCTGTTTTATGAAAGGCCTTAACACTGGACTGCAGGTGGGATTGATTACCCACACTTTTTTTGATTTTCAGGAGCTGGTAAATAAGGCACTTATACAGGAGGATAAGCGCAAGGAGCTTGATGATAATCGCAAACGCCGCATGGCGCAGCAGGGAGGATGTCAAGGTCATCAGAAGCCAAGAATGATACCCCAGCAGTTCCCCCGATTCCACCAAGGGAGCAACGTCAGGACACCGCCACCGATGCCGAGGCCAGCAGGACAAACTCCCCAGACCCCAGTCAGAGTTATCAATCAGAGTGGAGGAACCCAATAGATGTCAGGAAGACGCTGCTATAACTGCAATGAGACAGGACATTTTGCCAATGTTTGCCCAAAGAAGGGTGGGATGACACCCGTACGCTTTAACTTGGGAAATACGCCTGCAAGGACCCCTGTTCAAAGTGGAGGCAGAGGACCTGCTCAGGTCGAATCAGTGCCCCAATCAGTTGCAAGAGGCAGAGTCAACCACGTCGCGGCAGATGAAGTTCAAAACGCCACGGACGTAGTTCTGGGAAAGTGAGAGGAGCCGCCCAGACCGTCCTCGGGTTATTTGAATGACCAGTTGCCCTCATCGGATTTTGAGGCTAGCAACGGATCACCGGAGGTGTTCACGGTGCTAACACCCAAGCCCAATTAGGACAACAAGTATCCCATTCGAATAACTCGATAACAATCCAGTATTCCCCGGTATGCGACCGAAGCTTCGCCCAGATCGCTTCAAGATACCGGTTTCCATTGCCATATCAATTCAATGCACATAAAGAACAACGAACCCAAAACTTTACTACCAGACACGCATAATGCGGAAGCACAACAACGACTAAAAACCAAAGCACAAAGACAAACCAAACAACCACATGACTAAAACAACACATCTAGCATACTAGAAGCATACATAACATGACTAGACAAACAAGATAAAAGTTCAAAATTTGGCATGGCGCCCTAGAAATACGGACATCCACTCGTGCAGCATAAGAAACAAATAATTAACCAAGTATAGCACAACAACCACAAACATGGCATAAGGAGAAGCATGGATAGAAGTAACAACTAGACATGAGTTAAGCATAATAATACAACAAGGTTCAACAATGGGAATAGACAAGTATTTTAAACATCGCCATACATAATTCTTGAAAGCTAACTATACAACAAAAGAATACACCACCACCAAAGTAAACCAAAAGAATGACATCTCAGGAAGTGTTCTCGCCTTGAACATAGGCGTTCTATCCGAGCTTGCTTTTACTCGGTGCCCGCCCACCACCGAGAAGCGATAGGGACAGAAATCACACCCATCGAGTCCTCACGAAAAACCACAAAGCGAAGCATGAGTCTGAAGGTACTGCATAAGACTTACCCGTGGTCTATATATGACCGACTCGAAGGAATATGCATTTGGATGTAGCAAGGTATAAGCTTAAGGTAAAAGTCTTGGAAAAGCAACTTTGGTTCATTTTACATGCAACTACTCAATTTACAAGTTTTAAAGCATTTATGGACAGCACCTATTGCTAAAGTGAGAGCTGAATTTAAATGTTAAAGAGAGCAAGTAATAAGCGTAAACAAGTATCAACATCAAGTATACCATCTAGTTGCAATTTAAGTTATTACTACGTTGAAATGTCGGATGATACAAGCGTGCTCATATCCGAGAGCGCGGCAATTCAATCGCTTATTCACCTGCAGGGATCATCAATCGCACGACATGTGCCACAAGGAACCTCATGTCAACCCTCCTCCCATCCATATCTACTCGTTGAACCATCCTCATGCGGCCGAGCACCTAGCAACCTACCTCGGCGGCTCAAGCCTCGCTTAGCCCTCAAGAGTAGACCTAAGCCTCGCCCTCAACCACGTCCAATCGCATGAGGGCATGACCCATCGAGTAGTATGCCATGAAAGGGTGGCTTACCGTACCATTATATTGGGCATCACGATCAACAAAGTGTGCTCGATCAACATGGCAAACAACGGATCGGTCCTTAACCAACACAAGTGAGACTACGACATTTGAGTCTCCACACCCAAATGATCCAACCCTCTCGCCTTGGTCTCAATTTTACATTTCAAACATAACCATTTCCATTTACAACCCAATAGTGTGAAATAATTAAACTCAAGTGATGGAACCTTCCACCACTTGGCCCATACCAAACATCTAAGCAAACTAAGCATGGACACAATATAAATACCCATGTACTAGTTCAAGGAAGGTATTCAACAATTATCAATGGGTGAAAGTGCAGCAATTAGGTTCTAGTCCTATCCCACATTTCAATTCCTAATGCAAGGCGTAATCATCCAATAAGCAAATTATTAAGCTAAAATACAATCGTATAAGGTTAAACATGCTTAGGTGCTTGCCTTGAGCTTCGCTGGATTTTCAATAATGGTTGGCTCTCCAGTAACCCCTCGGTCACCGCGCGTTAACCATCATGGGTTAGATTCTCTACGATCACAATATATGGAAAAGAAAATGAGATGCATGCAATGCATATGAGATGAAATACTAAATGCATCCTCATGACCAATTCAAAAGTGCAAGCATTCATTTCAATTTAAGAACAAAAACTACAATGCTACTCTCTATTTCTATTCTATAGCACAAATCTGAAAATAAGAAGCACATTCCTCTAAACAAGTATAACTTTTATTTGGCTAACCCAAAAATGACTTCTTGGACTCGAAAAAGACCACAAGAGGGTGATCTAACATTACCATGCATCATAACATTCAGAATACAAATTTAAAGTTTGCAATTAAACTCTGAACTTTAGTCCCAAAGTCTGAAATTTTCAGCACAAACTGATTTCAGAGCAGCGTTGATATAAATGGCCATAACTTTTGAACCGTTTGATCAAATTGAGCAAACTTATACTCGAAACGACCACAAGACATAGGCCTACAACCTGGATTTGGCCAATCACCCAGATTCTGCTCAGAGAATTCCCAGTTCGGCCAGGAACAGAGAACAGTTTCAGAGTTTCAGAAATTTCATTGTTTCAGAACAGCATGCACAATTTTCATCATATAAATGGCTATACTTAATGGAATTGAGTAAAGGATGATATTTTTATAATCTACATGAAATTTCCTAAAACTTCACAGGCAAAATTAATTTCTAATTCGGCCTCTAACTAATTCTTATTCACAGCTCAAGTTTCTACCCGAAATCTTCAGCATTTTCAGAGCAGCAAGCACTAAAATTGCTATAACTTTCAGCTGGGTTAATGAAATTGAGTGATTCCAGTTGGAGATGAAAGATAATTTCATTACCCACAACTTTCTCTACAGCCAACCTAGCAGAAAATGCTCGGAACTTGCTCAAATCGCCACGAAACTGAAGCTACAAAATCTGCTCGAAAATTCAGACTTTGCTCCAAACCCTAGATTGGTTGTTCCCCATCAAAAACTCAAATCTCTACACTCCAAAGCCCACAAATCTACCCTTGCAGCCCCCAAAACCAGAAAACACCAAACCCTAACCCTAGGGAGAGCCTCACCTCAAGGGAGTGGAGGAGGAAGAGGAGGAAACCGAGTAGGGGAGGTGCTGCAGGGAGGAGGGCGCCACCAATGGGGAGGAATGCAGGAGGAGGCCGACTGGAGGTCTTTGGAAGAGGAAGGCCTGCTTGGGGAAAGGGCTGGAGGAGGCGCTGGTTTGGGGAGGAAATGAGAGAGGTGCGGCCAGGAAAAAAAAAGGAGTGGCAGCCAGGTATGAGCACTTGTGGAGGCTGGCTTGGGGAGGAAAAACCAAGAAAATGATGTGCTGATTTCAGTTTTTGGCTGCCCCCAATTCTGATGTAGTTTGCTCACTTGATCCCACTTGTAAGCAAGGGTTAGAATGGCTAAGCCCCAAAATTTTTAGCACATGGATTCAATTTTGATGCTATGCTTTAAATTAGCATTTGACGAAAATCGTAATTGCACACTGATATTTCTAGCACTTAAACTCTGCTGAGTTTGGAAATTCTTCTAAGTAGCAACTTAGGATATTCGTTGAAGTCGGGAGTTGATTTCGAATTTGGGGCCATGACAGAAAGTTTCTAGTCAACTCAGTCCCAGCTACAGTTTTATTTGATTCAGGAGCTTTGCATTCATTCGTTTCTCGAGATTTTGCTGTGACAAATGATCTGGATATTGTTAACCTTAAAAGTACACTTCTAGTCCAATCCCATGGATCAGAACTCCGCTCTAAGGTCGTATGTTCTGGGGTTAGGCTATTAATAAAAGGGGTAGAGTTTCTAGCGAACCTTATTACATTAGACACCCAAACCCTGGATGTTATCCTGGGAATGGATTGGTTGACTAAGCATAAGGCTGTATTAGATTGCGGGCGAAGAGTTGTGTCTATCGAGAGCCCTGATAGTAGAAAAGTGGAATTTCAAGCAATGGCAGTTCGAGAGGGACAGATGTTAGTAAAGAATCTGGAGACCGTCAGTATAAGAGATGTACCAGTGGTCAGTGAATACCCGGATGTTTTTCCCAAGGAATTACCAGGAATGCCACCAGACAGAGACATAGAGTTTGTAATCGACTTAGTACCTGGAACCGCGCCAATAGCAAAGAGACCATACCGGATGTCCACCGAAGAGTTGGTTAAAACGAAGAAGCAGATCGAGGAATTACTGGAAAAAAGATTCATTAGACCGAGCTCGTCACCTTGGGGAGCACCGGTTCTGTTCATTAAGAAGAAGGATGGGAGCTTTCGGATGTGTGTAGATTATCGTGCGCTTAATGAAGTGACGATAAAGAATAAATACCCGTTACCCCGGATCGATGATCTTTTTGATCAATTAAGAGGAGCAGGAGTATTCTCCAAGATCGACCTTAGATCAGGATACCACCAGTTGAAAATCAAGACCGAGGACATACCCAAGACTGCATTTTCTTCAAGATATGGACACTATGAGTTCACTGTTATGTCATTTGGACTGACAAATGCGCCAGCATACTCTATGAACTTGATGAATAAAGTATTCATGGAATATTTAGATAAATTTGTGGTCGTGTTCATAGACGATATTCTGGTTTATTCAAGGACGGATGAAGAGCACGCCCAGCATTTGAGATTAGTGCTGGAGAAGCTAAGAAAACAACAGTTGTATGCAAAGTTCAGTAAATGTGATTTCTGGAAGAGCAAGGTAGAATTCCTAGGACATGTAATGACCGCCGAAGGAATTGCAGTGGACCCAAGCAAGGTTGAAACAGTACTGCATTGGGAACGGCCGAAGACGGTTACGCAGATTCGAAGTTTTCTTGGGATGGCTGGTTATTACCGCCGATTTATAGAAGGATTCTCGACAATTGCTAGACCTCTCACGCAACTGTTGAAAAAGGAGAAGAAATTTGTCTGGACACCGGATTGTGAGAAGAGTTTTCAAGAATTGAAGAAACAGCTGACATCAGCGCCAGTGTTAGTTCAACGATATGTACACCAGAGTTTTGATATTTACTGCGATGCATCACGCCAAGGGCTCGGATGCGTGTTGATGCAAAACGGAAAGGTAGTAGCCTATGCATCAAGACAATTAAGGCCACATGAAGGGAATTACCCGACGCATAATCTGGAATTAGCAGCCGTAGTGCATGCCCTGAAGATATGGCGCCACTATCTTATTGGTATCAGGTGTGAGGTGTATACAGATCAGAAGAGTCTTAAGTACATCTTCACCCAATCTGATAGTCCCTAGACTATGTAAGAAGCCATACCTATTTATTATCTTTGAATGGATGTTAGGGATTTAAGTTACACCTGTTTCCCTTATAAGTTCTTCTACTTGCCTATTCCTTCCCTCTCATCTCTAAACCGTCGAAGCAATCAGCAGATGGTGAACACTCGCAACACCGGAGCCACAGGCAGTGGTTCCCGACAAGGAGGTAGTCAAAGCAGTACACCACCACCACAGGCAGCACCGCCAGTTGACATGCAGAATCTGGGAGCTTTTCTCGCAGCACAAACGCAGTTAATGTAGGCCATGATGGCAACCGTACAACAAATCAACACTCAAGCAGTCGCCAACAACCAAGCTAATAACAACGGACCGCGCCCCTACTCGAGACTGTCCGAGTTCATGAGGACACGTCCGTCTACTTTTTCAGGCAATGCTAGCCCGTTGGAGGCAGATGATTGGTTGAGAACCGTCGAGAGAAAATTACATATAACACAGTGTGAAGGAAACGAGAGGGTGCTTTATGCCTCTCATCAGCTAGAAGGAACAACAGCTAAATGGTGGGAAAACTACTGCGCATCGCAGGAGAACCCACAGGAAATCACCCGGGAAGAATTCACCATAGCTTTTCACCAGTACCATGTGCCAGAAGGTATCATGGAATTGAAAAAGGAAGAGTTTAGAGCGCTGAAGCAAGGAGGCAAGTCAATGGCCGATTATTTGAATAAGTTCACTCAACTTGCACGATACGCCCCAGAGGATGTAGCGACAGACAAGGCTAGGCAGTCCCGTTTTATGAAAGGCCTTAACACTGGATTGCAGGTGGGATTGCTTACCCACACTTTTTCCGATTTTCAGGAGCTGGTAAATAAGGCACTTATACTGGAGGATAAGTGCAAGGAGCTTGATGATAACCACAAACGCCGCATGGCACAACAGGGAGGACGTCAAGGTCATCAGAAGCCAAGAATGATACCCCAGCAGTTCCCCCGATTCCACCAAGGGAGCAATGTCAGGACACCGCCGCCGATGCCGAGGCCAGCAGGACAAACTCCCCAGACCCTAGTCAGAGTTATTAATCAGAGCGGAGGAACCCAGCAGATGTCAGGAAGACGCTGCTACAACTGCAATGAGACAGGACATTTTGCCAATGTTTGCCCAAAGAAGGGTGGGATGACACCCGTACGCTTTAACTTGGGAAACACGCCTGCAAGGACCCCTGTTCAAAGTGGAGGCAGAGGACCTGCTCAGGTCGAATCAGCGCCCCACTCAGTTGCAAGAGGCAGAGTCAACCACGTCGCGGCAGATGAAGTTCAAAACGCCACGGACGTAGTTCTGGGAAAGTTTCTAGTCAACTCAGTCCCAGCTACAGTTTTATTTGATTCAGGAGCTTCGCATTCATTCGTTTCTCGAGATTTTGCTGTGACAAATGATCTGGATATTGTTAACCTTAAAAGTACACCTCTAGTCCAATCCCATGGATCAGAACTCCGCTCTAAGGTCGGATGTTCTGGGGTTAGGCTATTAATAAAAGGGGTAGAGTTTCTAGCGAACCTTATTACATTAGACACCCAAACCCTGGATGTTATCCTGGGAATGGATTGGTTGACTAAGCATAAGGCTGTATTAGATTGCGGCGAAGAGTTGTGTCTATCGAGAGCCCCGATGGTAGAAAAGTGGAATTTCAAGCAGCGGCGATTCGAGAGGACAGATGTTTGTAAAGAATCTGAGACCGTCGATTATAAGAGATGTACCGATGGTCGATGAATACCCGGATGTTTTCCCAAGGAATTACCGGGAATGCCACGAGAGAGACATAGAGTTTGTAATCGACTTAGTACACAGGAACGCGCCAATAGCAAAGAGACCATCTGGGATGTCCACCAGAAGAGTTGGTTAAAATGAAGAAGCGGTCGAGGAATTCTTGGAAAAAAGATTCATTAGACAAGGCTCGTCACCTTGGGGAGCACGGTTACATTAGATTAAGAAGAAGGATGGGAGCTTCGGATCTGTGTAGATTATCGTGCGCTTAATGAAGTGACGATAAAGAATAAATACCCGTTACCCCGGATCGATGATCTTTTTGATCAATTAAGAGGAGCAGGAGTATTCTCCAAGATCGACCTTAGATCAGGATACCACCAGTTGAAAATCAAGACCGAGGACATACCCAAGGCGCATTTTCTTCAAGATATGGACACTATGAGTTCTTTGTTATATCATTTGGATGACAAATGCATGACATACTTTATGAACTTGATGAATAAAGTATTCATGGAATATTTAGATAAATTCATGGTCGTGTTCATAGGCGATATTCGGTTTATTCAGGGCGGATGAAGAAACCGCTTGACATTTGAGATTAGTCTTTGGAGAAGCTAAGAGAACAATAGTTGTATGCAAAGTTCAGTAAATGTGATTTCTAGAAGAGCATGGTAGAATTCCTAGGTCATGTAATGACCACCGAAGGAATTGCAGTGGACCCAAGCAAGGTTGAAGCGATCTTGCATTGGGAACCGTAGAAGACGATTCTGTGATTCGAAGTTTTCTTGGGATGGCTGGTTATTACCGCCGATTTATAGAAGGATTCTCGACAATTGCTAGACCTCTCACGCAACTGTTGAAAAAGGAGTAGAAATTTGTCTAGACACCGGATTGTGAGAAGAGTTTTCAAGAATTGAAGAAATGACTGACATCAGCGCCAGTGTTAGTTCAACGAGATGTGCACCAGAGTTTTGATATTTATTGCGATGCATCACGCCAAGGGCTTGGATGCGTGTTGATGCAAAACGGAAAGGTAGTAGCCTATGCATCAAGACAATTAAGGCCACATGAAGGGAATTACCCGACGCATGATCTGGAATTAGCAGCCGTAGTGCATGCCCTGAAGATATGGCGCCACTATCTTATTGGTATCAGGTGTGAGGTGTATACAAATCAGAAGAGTCTTAAGTACATCTTCACCCAATCTGACATGAACATTGGGCAAAGAAGGTGGCTAGAGCTGATTAAAGATTATAATGTGGGGATTCATTATCACCCCGGTAAAGCCAATGTAGTGGCTGATGCCTTGAGTCGGAAAAGTCATGGTCTAAATATGATAGTGGGAGGAAGCCAGGGAGAATTGTGCAAAGATCTCCAGAGATTGAAATTGGAAGTTGTTCTGGAAGGATTTGTAGCCGCCTTAGAGGTGAAGCCTATCTTGGAAGACCAGATTAGAGAAGGTCAGAAAAATGACGAGAAGATCGCACGAATCAAATCCAAAATGGAGGAAGGGCACCAAAAGAATTTAAGCTGGACGAGGAAGGCACGTTGTGGATGAAAGAGCGCATTTGTGTACCTAACAAAAAGGAGTTGAAGCAGTTAATACTAGAGGAAGCTCACAACTCCAAGTATTCGATTTACCCAGGAAGTGCAAAAATGTACCAAGATTTAAAAGAGAGGTTTTGGTGGCCAAATATGAAGAGAGGTTGCTGAGTACGTAGCACTATGTGATGTATGCCAGCGAGTCAAGGCTATGCATCAGCAACCAGCAGGACTGCTGCAGCCATTAAAAATACCAGAGTGGAAATGGGAAGAAATCGGAATGGATTTTATCACCGGATTGCCAAGGACGCAAGGAGGTTATGACTCCATATGGGTCATCGTGGATCGATTGACAAAGGTCGCGCACTTCATACCGGTAAAGACGACCTATTCGGGAGATAAGTTAGTAGAACTATACATGGCAAGGATCGTTTGCTTGCATGGAGTGCCAAAGAAGATAATATCGGACAGAGGTACCCAATTTACCTCAAGATTTTGGGATAAATTGCATACGGCAATGGGCACCCGTTTGAACTTGAAGCGTATCATCATAAGCAGATGAATGGACGAGAAAGAGTCAATCAGATAATTAGAAGATATGTTGAGGGCTTGTGCATTGGCTTATACGACGACTTGGGATAAATTTCTTCCGTATGCCGAATTTAGTTACAACAACAGCTATCGGGCTAGTCTTGATTTCACCCTTGAAGCATTGTATGGTCGACCTTGTAGGACAGATTAAATTGGAATGAGGCGGTGAGCGTCGTGTCTTCGGACCAGACATACTCCAGGAAGCTGAAGAGCAAATAGCACTCATCAGAGAAAGGTTAAAGATTGCGCAGTCAAGACAAAAGAGCTACGCGGATAATCGCCGCAGGGATTTGAGCTTTGAGCGAGAAGATTATGTGTATCTCAGAGTTACGCCTCTTAAGGGAGTCCAGAGGTTTCACAAAAAGGGTAAACTTGCGCCAAGATATGTGGGACCGTTTAAGATCGTAAGTCGAAAAGGCGAGGTCGCATATCAACTGGAGTTACCGCAGTCATTAGTAGGAGTACACAATGTCTTTCATGTATCGCAACTCAAGAAGTGCCTCCGAGTGCCTGAAGAGCAAACATCACTGGACGAAGTTGAACTACAGGAAGACTTGACCTACAAGGAACAACCGATAAAAATTCTGGATACAGTGGATCAGAAAACCAGGAGCAAGACAACCCGTTTTTGCAGAGTTCAGTGGAGCAATCACAAAGAAAGCGAGGCCACCTAGGAACGAGAGGAAGATCTGAAAAAGGAGTTCCCAAACCTATTCTCTAGTTAGGCTTCGAATCTCGGGGTCGAGATTCTGTTTAGGGGGGTAGGTTTGTAACGTCTCGAAATTAGGCCCAATTTTTAATTTTAGAGTTATTTAAATTTTTGTGAATTAATTAAAATGTATTTGCATTTAGTTGAATTTATCTGAATTTTTGGGATTTATTTGGATTTAATTGAAATTAATTTAGATTATCATTCTCTTGAATAATTAAAATCAAAAGGGGTAATTATCAAAAATAAATAAAAATATTTTATTTGAGCTCTGAATGCCCTCAAATATTTTCTGGAATTTTTCTAGAATTTTTCGAGTATTTTTAGTGCCTTAAATAATTACTTTGATTTACTGGAATTTTTTTTATTGAGAAAAGCTGGAAAATCGCCAAGCTACAGTGTCGGGCCGAGCCCAACATTGTGCTCGCGCCGGCCAAACCCTAGCGCCGCTTAACGGCCGTCACGATCCCGATCGGACGGGCGTGGATGAGCCGCTGCCGTCGCTTCATCGCGTAAAGATTGGATCGCGATGTCGAGCCGCTAGGATTGCGCCGCGTGGCAAGGGTGGCCGAAACGTTATTCGCTCGGAGCCGTCGGATCGCGATCGGACGGTGGGATGTATTTATGCATATCGGGAGGCCTTGCGACCGCCGCCATCGCCGAGAGGCAGCCGAGATTTTGTCGAGATTTTGCGCGCAACTCGGCGTGTCCGTGCCGGGATAAAGCCCATCGCATCGGCACTTTCTCGTTAACCGCCCTCTCGCTTGAGCTCGTCGTCCCATCGTAGTGTCGCCGAGCTCGCGGAGAATCTTCTCCCTCTCCTCGGTTCTTCCTTGAGTTTCATCGTCATCTCTTACTCTCCGCCGCCGCCGAGACTTCTCCGAGACCGCCGGGTCAAGACGCGTCCAGTGGGCCATTTCTTCCGCCGGAGAAGCCAGTAGCCGCCGAGCCCATCGTCTTCCTCGTCTCCGGTCTTGGGAGCTCTTTGCGCCGCCGCCTTGACTACCGAGCCAAAGCCACCGTCGGATTTTCATCGGACGACCAAGGTAATGACACGTCCCTTCCTCTGTAGCGCTAGACTGGGATGCCTTCGGGTAAAAATGGCCGTTGGATCTTAATCGGGTGGCTCTGTTTAGGCCACGTAGGCTTGTAAATAGCGCTTCGTTTGGGTACCCTGCACCGTTAGATCCTCATCCAAACGCCCCAGTGAGTCCACGTAGGTGCAATGAATAGGAAACCGTTCAGGTAACCATCGCCGTTGGATCTTCATCCAACCGCATCAGTGAGGCCACATAGGCTCGTAAATAGTAAACTCCCCGGGTAACAGCAGTCGTAGGATTTGAAATGTACGGTGTGGATGTCGCCGCATGGATGGGTCAACTGTGCGATGACCGACCGTTGGATTAGGATCCAACGGCCGGAAGAATTGTGTCCGCGTGGATTGCTGGTAGCACGCCGCGTGTCAGCCGCTGAGTGGACCAAGCACTGTTCATCGGGCCCACTGTCGATGTAAAGACGCGATGGGTCTTGACGTCGACATGGCGTCATTTGGGGCCCCATGTCGATGCGTGATGGCGTGGTCATCTCTGGTGCTGACACATGTCACGCCGAGAGAATTAACCGAATTTTCAGAAGAAAAATAAATAGAGTAATTCGGTTTTCCATTTATTTGAATTTCAAAAACTTGTAAATGCTATAACTTTTGCGTTTAACTCGGAATTGGGTGATTCCAGTTCCTAAAAATTTGTAAAAATGCAAACTATTTATTGGTGATTTTTAATTTATTTTTAGTGGTGATCTTGCTGTCTGTATAAATATACTTATTGCACATATGATTACTCCGCGTAGACTTCGAATTGCCGGAAGCCGTCGGGGAGGATTTCGGAGAACCATCGCAAGAGCCAGACCAGAATCAACTGCTTTTCGAAGGCAAGTCATGCTTTGACTATATTGCCCCTAGATTTTCAAATATATCTCGATTCAAGTTATGCATGCTATGTTAATTAAAAATGATATTGCTCATGTGGGGAAAGTAGTTAAAATACCCATCTTGTTTATGCCACCTTGGTAATACTATTTGTACGCCCTGAAAATCCTTGTCACCATAAGATGTTAATTTATGTTGGTTGCTATATAAATGCCAACACGGGAGGCTAGACCGTGATTAGCTGCTTAGTATGCTTGAATGCGTGGAATGACTTTCAAATTTGCCAAAGAATATTGACTAAACAATTATGAAACACATTTTGGAATAATGCGATGATGTCATGAGATGGAATTGAGGGTAGCGACCTGTGTGGTTCTACTCATGCAATGACGTGGGCATTGGCATGTGTTGCATAAATGCAAACCGGGGTGGGAAATGATTTGGACCGGGGCAACTGGCAGGAAGACTTCGTGCCAGGTGGGCCTGTGTGGCATCGGGTTGTATTAAAAGATTGTAAAGGCTGTGTGCCAAGAAATATGAAATGGATGTCTTGCCCGGGACAGTTAAGGACTTCACCTTGCGAGCCTTTGAACTAAGTTTCTCGTACAACCACTTGTCCGGAATGGGATGGACCTAGTTTAGTAGGTCTCTAATACCTTTCCTTTGACACCTCGAGGCTGACATTACACAAAAATGTAATCAGTATGGGGAGCGTACTGTCTTTGCGGCTTGGTACCCATCAAGCTGTATTTACTGTTCTAAACTTTGGCTCTGTGTGAGGGAAGTATTAGAAAGGCAGTACTGGGGAGGTTCACTAGTAAAGTGTTAGTCTCCAAATGCTTTGTTGCAATCAATCACGTGTGGTGGCGATTGTATCTGTGGGTAAAGTGTCTGACCTCTGCAGTGTGTGTGTTAAATCTATTGAATAGCGATCCGATATTGGACAATGCTCGGGGATTCTGAGTCAAGGGTTAGATTTTCAAAATAAATTGTGGAATGGGTGGCTGTGTGCCAAAGACTGATGAATGAAACTAGGGCTGTGTGCCAAACTCTTGAAAAGAATTGAGGAATAAATTATTATAGTAATGGTTTTGCGCTTTTAATCTAATAGGATTACCTGTTAAAAGAAATGTTGTTTTACACAAAATAACCATTTAAGCCTTTCCTTTGGAATAAGCCATGCATGTAGTAATAGAACTGCATTGTGCATGACTTGTTGAGTATGTTGTATACTCACCCTTGCTTCGACAAAAACCTCAGAAGAAGAAGCGACACCAGCTTGGGAAGAAGAGTTCAACGAAGGTCAGGAGGACTAGGGATTAAGCCTCGTCGGTTGCCTGTGGCTATGAGGGGTTTCATTACCGTACTTTGCTTCCGCTATTAAACTTGTGCTTTTGTTATTTATCGCCCTGCGTGGCGAATTAATGTAAGGTGACCATAAGGTCGTGTAACTTCGGTTATATTTATGCTTGAAGTACTTTATTATTATTAATTCCGCGTGTATGATTGTGGTACTTCAACTTTGTTTATCTGTGTGTACTAGCGTGATCTGGACTAGTCTGAGAATACCTGAGAGTCGGATTTGCGATTCGGTCCCGACATGCCATCAACAACCAACAACAAGTGGAGGTAAATGCTTTGTGTTGGAGGAGGATTTCGAGAGGATATGAGTCACTAGGCCAAGCCTTGTCGATGCTTTGTAGTATCTTGATGAGTCACTACGTCTTCTACTATTTTTCGCTGCATTCGTCTTATTTTATCTTAGCATTGCCCTACGTGGCTGAATAATTGTAAGTAATCATAAGATCATACACTAGTTATATTAATAAATGAAGTCTTATTATTATTATCGTTGTGTATGATGTGATGCTTACCGATGTTAAGCTGTGTGCACTAGCATTGATTCTGGGACTAGTGCGATAAAACACAGTGGATTCGAATTGGTGAATTCGGGTCCTTACAAGTATACACATGGAGGTTCCTGTTCCTCAGGACAGGGTCTCACAGGTATCGAGACCTATATGGTACATAGGGATACTTTGTACCAATTTAGATGCCAAAATGGGCCATACCGGCTGGCTCGTACTAGCATTAATAACTATGATTATTTGTCACTCCAAATAGTGTTAATTGATCCACAATGTTTGCGGATCTGTTACTGAACACACATATATGTCTTTTACTTTAGTTCTCTGAGTACATATAATTCAGGAGACACTGGAATAGAACTCTTCAACTATGATGCGGACTGCAATTGGGATCCGAACCCAGTGATCACCTCCGTCATGCCACACTAAGCTACCAAACGTGTAGTCACCCTGAATTTTCCTCATCGCCTTGAAGGTCACCTTGAAACTTTGCACCCCTCTCTCCTTACTGAACACCAGAACTCGTGGCTCAACGAACATCTCTACACCAGCAGGTGGCTGGAAGAATGCTTTGTATTCTGCGTCAGGTTGGCTGACATTGGTAACGGTGCGCATAACGATTTCAGATGTCTTGAGGCTAGGAATGGTGATTGATGGAAGATTCAAGTCCGATAAAGATGCTCTAGGTGTCGTGCAATTGCCGTTCATGCCTAATCCTCCCATGTAGTTGAAGAACTTCAGGTAATCTGAGGGATCGATGTCGTATATAAGGCCAGGATCATCTGCCTTGCTCGGATTAACAAATCCTGCTCCGTAGTCAAAGGGATCGGCAATCTTTGTTGGAGTTCCATCTGCTTGTAGTGGGAACCCATTGTTGTCGGTGGCAAGTGCTGCAAGACATTTTGAATACAACAATTACTGATGAGAAGTTCTTTAGTGTGCAACTGCAGTAAGCACAGTCTGTACTCAAGCAACCACTTAGTTCGGGTATTATCTCTACTATTCTTAATTGATAGTTGGTGGCGGCGGTGCGTTTTTCTCCCCCTCCCTAACGCGCAGCCGCCTCAAACCCGCACGCGATGCGTCGTCCCCACCCCCCCTAAATCCTAACGCGCGGCCGCCTCAAACCCACACGCGATGCGCCGCAACCCAATCCTGCAATCCCCACCTCCGCCCGCGCCCAATCCCGCCGCAATCCCCACCTCGCCCCTCCCAATCTGCATCCCCGCCGCCGCCTCGATCCCCCACTCCTACCCTTCTATCCCCTTTCATGAGCCAAAACCTCTTCAGCTCTCCCTCAGGCTATTCTCCCCGCTCCCCAAACCCCACCCGCTCTCCTGCTCTGGGCCGCACGTCGCCCGCGCCACCACCTGCGACGGATCGGGTGCCGAGAGCGGCGGGAGCAACTCCGGCGGGAACGACGGAAAGTATGGAGGTGGTGCCAGCGGCGGGGATGACGGTTACGAGGAGGCCGAGTTCGGCCCGCTGCTCAGCTTCGACAAGGTGCTGCGCCTCGCAGCGGCCCGTGGCGTCGCGCTTCCGGCCGACATGATGGAGGCGGCCAAGGACGCCGGCATCCAGGAAGTCCTGTTGCTCTGGTATTTTGATCTGCAGGTATCACAATTGCAGAAATTTTTGTGAAAAGGTGTAAAGGTCGCGTTTCTTCTCATTCCTTTCGATCCGCGCAGGCCGCATCGTGGCCACTCGGCGCGATGATCCAGGCCTTCGCAATACTCCGCAACCGAATGCTCGCTGACCCATCGTTCGTCTTCAAAGTTGGCACTGAGGTGTGTGCGATTGGTCTACTATCTGGTGAGATCAGAGCTGGAGTTGTTTATATTATAGCCCTATTGTTGTTAAATAGTTGGGGTTTTGGGGTTCAATGCAGGTCGTGATTGACTCGTGCTGTGCGACGTTTGCGGAGCTGCAGAAGAGGGGGGAGGATTTCTGGGCGGAGTTTGAGTTGTACGCTGCTGATCTTTTGGTTGGGGTGGCTGTTGATATTGCGCTTGTCGGGCTGTTGGCTCCATATGTGATATTTGGGAAGGCGTCTGCTTCAACGGGGCTGTTCGGGAGATTCAGCCAGATGGCTGGAGCTTTGCCAAGCAGGTGAAATTATATTTCTTCTGTCAGTTGCCTATAGAAATTGGTAGAGAATTATGAGAATAAATTAAAGTCAAAAGCTACCTTGTAAAAATATGTTCCAATTCTTTGCTGAACTCTAAATCTGCAGCCTGGCCTTTCAGCTTCAAAAACACTGCATGCTCTGCCAATTTGCTCTTATAATCACTTATCCTACTCTTGTCCTACTCCATATCAAGGACAACACCGCGGGATGCGTCGCCATGATTTGTGAGATTTCTGGTTTCAATGTAGTGACATCCATATGAAAGATTGGATTTTGGGGGTGAATAGGTTTGTGAAGAGTTGGGATCCTTTGGGAGGGCATCGAACATTGCATTTTCAGGACCACATATATGATTATCAACAACAAAGTGCATTCTTTTGTGATTTGCATCTGAACTATAGCACTAACAATCCTACTCCTTTCTGAAGGTTTTTGCTAGGAGCCATGACAAGGGAAAGAGAAAGGAGCTACCCGTAGGATGCTGCATTTTTTATCCTGATGAACTACAGGGCTCATCTGGCCCACTGTTCACAAGTGCTTCGCTGCCTTCATGATCTAGCAATAGCCAAGGCCAAGCTAAAGGAGATGATCAGGTCCTTGTTCTACAACATCCGCTGCATTGCACACAACATTGGAGAGTGCCAGAGGTTCACAGATAAAATGTTTTCTTGACAAATCAATGTATGTACTGCAAATATGGTTCAATTTGTGCATGGAATGGGGCTCCTTGTGCCTGGCATGGAGCTGTTTAGCTGTTGGTTTTTCTGGAGTTGACGTGGGTTCAACTATTGAATGCTAAGCCATATGGCCTGTTTAGAGTAGACTTGGGTTAAATAAAACTAATCCGTATAGATATATGATATTCTTATCCTTACGAGTTTACTCAGATCTAATTAAGCTGTTGGGACTCCTGATGAGGCTTGTTGAAATGTACTCATATGCCTATGTTTCCTCCAATGAAAAGCATTAGCTAATATAGCCCTTCCAGTATCATGGGTTTTCTCTTTCACAGTTATTATCCACATTTCAAGGACATCTCTATTAATTTTCTGTCGATTCAAAGTTTTCATAATAACTGAACCTTTTGTCTCAAATATTACATTTGCAATTACTGCACAAAACATATTGCGTTGGACAGTAATATGTAAATTTTCACTGAAGCTAATTCGATTTGCTCTTTGCAGAATGTTCTATGGACCTGGCGGACCATATGCATTGTTTGCTGGTAAAGATGCTAGTAGGGCATTGGCCAAGATGTCCTTTGAGCCACAGGATCTGACAGGTGATATATCTGGCCTTGGGTCATTTGAACTCAGTGCCTTGCAGGATTGGGAATACAAGTTCAACAGCAAGTATGTGAAGGTAGGAACCATAAGAAAAACAGTGCCCCTAGAACAGGGTAATGTTGGCACTTCCTCTGAAATACAGGAGGAAGCTTACCATTTATGCAATGCCTCTTAGGTCGTTTGGGAACATCTCATACTTGAATAGAACATACAAACTAAGAAAATTTAATGACATTGATAAAATGACTCTTCACTCTGGTACACTTTTGCATGGTTTGGTTAGTTGAAAGAACATTTACCGGGGCCAAGTATTGTTTCATGCAGCGGTTAATTGAATTTATATCTCTCCTTATTGGATGCATGATCCATTGTTTGTTAACCTTGCAGTACAAATATCTGTACATGTTTGAATAGGAAATAAGTGAAGAAGTAAAATTACTAGATTTTTGTACTACACTATCTTTGCTTAACTCTAATCAGTGCGCTTCTATTAGGTCCTGTTTTAACTTGACCAGCACTATTTATATTTGGATATTGGCCTACAACATCAATATAACAGTTGAGTACATATTTTCCTAACGTGGTCATTTGACATGTCTCTTTGCATTTTTGTTAGGGGGAAAGAGGTGCTCAGGTCCTTGTTGATCCAGAATTTGTTGAATACTTGACTTCTACATTCTAAAACACAGGTATATCCCAAATTTTTGAACAAAATTCTCAATTTACTTGAGCTGGATGTATATATGTATTCCGAGTTTTGTGCCAAATGCATATAACAGAAATCATATACCTGTTTAGCAAAATACCACTTGGATGTATGCCTTTGCATCTATTAAGGTTTATCTATATGACCTAAGGGGTGTTATTTTGGATAAGTTTGCTTTATTTCCTATCTTTTTTTTTTGCTTACCAAACAGAAATATCTGAACTCTATTTGATACTTACTTTTTAAGTGTGACTTTGTATTGTTAATTAATTATTCCATGCCCTTGTTTAGCTGCTAATATACTTTGCATGGTCAAATCTCTTATTAAGGTGTCAACAGTAGCTTCCACTTTCTAAATATCTAAATTAGGCAAACAAAGGATGTGGTAAAGGCAGTGAAGAAGCGATTGCAAAACAAGGACCCGAAGGTTCAATTCTATGCTTTGACGGTATGTACATCCATTATGCCATGATCTGACGTTGAAAAAAAATATTCAGTTTTTTTCTTCCATAAGACCTTATTAATCTGTCATTCCCTCCATTTTCTTTATTTGTTTATTCCCATCTGCTACATGCCAATCTTCATAACTGATCCTCTTGTTTCAATCTGACCATGTAGGATGTGCTATGTGTGCATGTTAGTTGTTGATGGATACTACATAGTTGTATGCGTTGTCCAAGGTTGTGCAAGCCGGGTGCTTGATGAATTTCATAGAAAAAAAATTGTGTGTAGCTTTTGTTTTGGAATTACTGCATTAAAAAAGTAAAATGTATTTTTTGGCTGATTTCTAAGCATTAAGCAAGAAAAAAAATCAGTTTTAGCTGTTTTATAAGAACATTAACAAGTAGATCAGATGGAAGAATTATATATTGCCAATATTGAGCTGTAGGATGTTTGTCTGAGTAAGGTTTACTTTCCCGAAAATTGAAATGTTTAATTTATTCCTTGTCATATATTTCTGTAGCTAGGTACTTGTGGTTTCATGGTCGTGCTAGGGATGTCCAACAGATTGTTTGTGTTGAGCATTAGAACGTATCTGAATCTTTCTTCCATTCCTATCTCTTCACCTAATCCTGTCATGCTCAGTTAATATTACAGATTATGATCTAAGCAAAGTAGAGGGTCTGAAAGAGGAAAGTATCCGGTTAAGCGTGCAAAATGCCACTCCAGGTTCAGCATGTGCACCATCTTAAATTCTTAAAGAAAAATGGAATTATCCAAGTGAAGTGTGGACATTTTCTGGGCAATTAACTTAGAGGACATAGTACCATCTCCAGTCTACTTGGTTTGGTACCCACTATGACAACAAACATTGCTGCCTGCTACCTTAGTAAAATAATATAGGTGTTCTTTTTTTTCTGAGGGCACAAAAAAAATACAGAAAGCTGCACAATGGATTGACGTGATCAAATCTATAATAGCGTTGATACCTGTGTGCATTGGTTACAAATGGACTGATATGATCAAATATATAATAGCAATTCAGTTACTCTTATCAGTCACAAATACATGTCGTTTTGGACATATGTACAGTCAAACTTTCAAAAATTCGATTAGCAATATTTTTAAATATTTAAACTGTATACATGAGATTTGTCTTGAAAAATACTTTTGTAATATTATAATTTTATTATGTTTTATAAATATATTACAATAAAAATTAGTGGTCAAAGTTGTGTTTTAGAGAATATGTCGATGTCCAAAATACATGTAATTATGACCGCACGGAGTATGTTTTATATATACACCGAAGAAACTTATCCTTTTTCAGGCTGCGCTTTCTTCAGATCAGAAGTTAACTTGAAGCAACGGTATGCTCGTATTTTTGAGGCATTTTCGTTAGCCTCAATATGTCTAATATCCCAGCATCCGCAACCTCATCCACAAGTAAGGTGAAACTGTGTTAGGGTGTATAAAGAGTTGTACTTGTCAACGAAGAAGAGATGTAGCTGACTGAATTGATTTGCTCCTTTCACTGCCGACAAGGATTGACCCTATATATAAGCAATATTACGAGAATGATATCAAGAAAAGGTGAGAAGTTTGATATATAAGCAGAAATACTGCATAGAAATATAAAAAATGCATAGGCAAATAAGAACCAGCAAGCTAGCAGTACTATGGGGGTGTTTGGGACAGCTTCAGCTCCACCAAAATCTGTGGAGTTGGTGAAGTAGGGTATTTCTAACTCCAGAGATTTATAGAGCTGTAGCTGTGTGTACATTAAGAGTGTTTTGGTAGATCATCTTGTTTACATTTTAGACTAAAAATATAAACTTAATTCACTTTATTTTAACCTATAAGTTTCAGATCTGAGCTAGAGCTGGGATCTGGAGCTCTCCTAAACAGGGCCTATATTTCTGTTGGCTGGAAAACATTTTGTGCAAGCAAGCTAGCAGTACTTTTTTTTTTTTGCCCCTGTTTCCTTCCATGGTGAGCACCTTCGCCAAGATCCATCCTCGGTTGGCCATGGTCGCGGCTAAGGATTTCCCCTCTGGCTCCGGTGCCTCTACCTCCCCTGAATAAAATCTTGTCCTGAAGTGGTGGTGTTGGCAGGATTTCCTGCCTAGTCCCACCGTCGAGCATGGCAATTTTCCTCGACGTCGACGTCCGTCGTCACCGGCCACCACCGCCTAGTTCCACTCGGGTGAATCCTTGGTCTCCCTTTCCCTCCCCACTTCTCCGTTAGCAAGTTCATGTTTTCCCCATCGTTGATATCAACGGAGCCAGATCTGCTCTGTGCGCGATGATTCTCCTGTTTACTTCCGACGCGGGTCAATGTTTATAAAAACCACATGGAAGGAAAGATATTGCCGATAATGTATTGTATGTACTGTCGGTGTCCTGAAAGTGAATCTTGGCTTTCGCCTGCAAGTGAAGGCATGTATGTCGTCTTCCCTAAATTTTGTAGGTGTGCACGAGATTGCTAGAAAAACCTTGTGGCAATTGGGTACAGTAAATTAAGCAGAAGTATATATCGTTAGAAGACTATAGTTACCGCAAGCTTCTGGTTATCTCCGAGGGTGATAACCGTGGGGAATAGCCAATCAATCGTGGTTGCAGCAACCGTGAGCAACCATGGCGTTGAGTCATACACTGTTTGGGCGGCAGGGCCATTGTTTCCAGCCGATTTCACGACCGTGATGCCATTCGTGACAGCGTGCAACGTGCCCGGATTATCTATCGCAACACCAAGCGACAAAGATAGGACATCAACACCGTCGTGGATGGCGTCATCTATGGCTTTCAAAATGTCTGCATCGGCGCACCCAGAGGCACCCCAACAAACCTTCTACATGGCTATCCTGGCGCGAGGTGCGCCGCCGCGAGCCGTCCCGGCCGCTAGCCCGAGGAAGCTAACGTTGTGGATGATGTTGCCGCCGGCCGTTGAGGCCGTGTGAGTACCGTGTCCATAGGCATCCCTTGGAGACTTGAAGTCTTTTGTGAAGAAGCTTTTATCGACGTGACCCTCGGTGTACCACCGTGCGCCGATGAGCTTCCGATTGCAATTGTAGAGGCCGAATGAGTCACCAGCTTGGCAGGTTCCCTTCCATTTTGATGGAGGAGGCCCATACCCATCATCAGCAAAGCTTGGGGACTCCGGCCAAATACCTAACATCATATAGCAGCTAAGTGTATTAATTACACACTATTCAAGAAATACATATGGTGCGAACCAGGATTTTTGAATGGGGTTGGAACTTTTTTTTTCTAGACAAAGTACATACATTGCTCACATCACACATGACAAATGTACAAATATGTTTACTACACACGTTGGAAATTTTTGGAGCCTTCAAGCCTCTAAGACCTTAGAGAGTGTGAGCATGTACTTACTTTAACACTGAACACATATGCAGGTATGTACTTTGATTAATCACGCTGATCCTTGGGACCAAACCTAGGTGGATAGGTACACATATGTTCATATGAAGGGAGTAACTAGAAAGTACTTTGTATTGTCACGATTTAAAATAGTTGTTAACAATATACTCCCTAGCTCGAGTTCACAGACTTGTTAGTTTGAGATGCGTGCAGTCAAACTTTTAAAACTTTAACTATCAATCATTTTTAAATATTTAGATTGGATGCATGAAAATCATACGTGAAGATTGATCTTGAAAATCATAATTTTATTTGATTTTTAAATATATTACAATAGAAATTAGTAGTCAAAATTGAGTTTTAAGGACCGTGTCGATGTCCAAAATGACAACTATTTGTGACTGGAGGGAGTGTCTAAGAAATTAATATGATGTCGTTCGATTTTATAGACCGTCCCAGGTCAAATGCTGCCTAATATTTTGTATCGAAGCAAGTATTTAACCTGTGTCAAGGACACCAATAATGATGTCTTCTCCATATTTTGCTTTTGCGAGTAGTCCATTCGGCTGCTTGTAGTCCAGTCCAAGAAAGTCCCAGCTTCGAGTTGTATGCAGGCGGTGCATTTGGTTCTCTGTCACACTGATGACACCAGGCAGCGCTGTCACAAATAACAATTAACTATATATATATATATTTATCATCTGCAAAAGAGCAAATATTGCAAGACCATTTTGACAGTCAATTAATTACCAGCTATCTTTCTGGCTTGTGACTCCGTGAGCATTGCAGAAAATCCAGAAAAACCATGTCTGTAGCTGTAGACAATCGACTCAAGAGTCTCTTCCTTGCTTCAAACGCATAAAATTGATAGAAATTAGCTTCACCGTATTCTGTTTTCTTTTATTTTCTCTGGTTATCATCTGTGCGAATTTCTTTTGTGCTTTGGAAATTAGCCAGATATGGCGTGCATAACTATTGAAAACACAATTTTTTTATACAATCGAAAACACAGTTTGATTATATACTTCTGATCGACAAGAAGCAAATTATTTTCTTCCGTTTTAATTACCTCCCAAGAATTGAAGCAAGCATGTCGTGGTGTGAGGCGGTGACGAGGTCAGCATCATCATGTTGTCTCTCCCCAAGGTAGACGATGTATAACTGAAAAGAGCTATCCATGGATTTGTTAATAATTAGTGTAACGCTGTAACAAATATTCAGACCGTGGGTAAAATCCCCAATCCCTCTGGCCTGTTATAAATTCTAGTCCAAGGTTTTCAAAACCGATCGGAACCAGCCTTAAAACTGATTTCGCGCAATTTTAGGGGAAAAGTTAAACCGCTCAATTTTTGTTCGGTGGATTTTTGTATTTGTGTCTCTTTTTTTTAAAAAAAAAATATTTGATGTTTGGCATATATAACTCCAGTAAGCAGTACTGTACTTCCAGGTAAATAGCATGCACTTATTTTTCTCAATCTAGAAATGTCACTGCAATCTCGATCCTTCTGTAAAGTTAAAATACGCTTTATATTTGTGAATAGGAGTACTAAGTATGAACACAAGGGGATTAGTGGATTTGTGGTTTGATTAGGATATTTAATCAAAATGCGGTCATGATTTATTTTGAACATACAACATTAAATTTGAGATCTGAGGACCAGGAATGTTTAGGGCATGTATAATAGGGGGCATATCCAGTGCAATAAGGCTTTTGGTGCAATCACCGTGCAATCCAACTAAGAAAAATTTAAAAAAATTCTGAAAAAAATCATGGATGTACATATCATCTTACCCCATCTACATATAAAATTTCATAATCAAATTCGTCCTATGCTTGAAGTTACAAAAAAGACAAATTTGGGGTGCATTTGAACTATTCAAGTTTGTTAGAAATTTGTCTTTTTTATTACTCTTAACATAGGACGAATTTGATCATGAAATTTTACATGTAGATGGGGTAAGATGAGATGTACATCCATGATTTTTTTCAGAATTTTTTGAAACTTTTCTTAGTTGGATTGCACGGTGATTGCACCAAAAGCCTGATTGCACTGGATATGCCCCCTGTATAATAAGACTATCTTAGCTTACTCTTAACTTATACATATCAGCTTTGTCCTATATGAAAAAGTGAGAAAATAGAAGAGAGAAGAGAGCCAGCTCTTATGCAAGAGCCAACATGACACAAGAAACAACATAAATTAGTTATATACAAGAGAGAAAAGATAGTTATTGTACAGCATCTAGAGATAATCTTTAGAGATAGTTATTGTACAAGCTGGCTTTAAGCTTACTCTAGATGATATGGATGAGAGATGGAGTAAGTACTGGACTTTGTTATTGTATTTGCTCTTAGTGCCACAAAGCTGGGGAGACGTTGGGACTATCAAAGATGAACCCAACTCTCCATTTTATCGACGGTAAACAAGGTTTTAAATAACGATTTTCATGGCAATGTCTCAGAAAAGCTACATCAACTATCACAGAAGTTATCATTCGTTGTGTTTTCAGTATTAAAAAATTAAATATGTATACAATATAATTCACCACCAAATAAATCATTAAAGCATGGTACTTTAGAAGGTATTAGTTAATATTTTTATAATAAGAATATTAGTCAAGTTCGGAATCAAAAAGCATGCTAATACATACCAAAGACCATAACTGATAACTATATGATAATGTTCTTAACAATAAATACTTAATCATTAAGAAATTTGAATGTTGGTTTGTTGAAAAAGGGCGATGCATCAATTAACAACATATATTTTACTAGGTTTTCTCTTAATTTAAGCTTATAAGGGATGCATTTGAGCTTTTTATGAATGTTGGATTTCAAAATAAATCTAATTTTTGACCCGTGCGTACCTACGTATAGGATAGCGGAGCTATCGCTAGCTACAAGCTAGGCATATGGTGGAGCTATTGCTAGCTATAGTGTCTGTAGCTAATATAGCATAACATTGACCCGTAGCTTCACGTTTAGGTTCTAAAATAGCTATAACTCGCTATTTAGAACACCGGTGGTAAAGAAAGAAGCCGCTTACTTGTTTCTTGTCTCTCTCTAGTCCATACGAGCATGGCAATTGCACTGCCAAGTGTAAAAGGAAGAGCAGTACAAGAGGCAGCGGGTGTAGTTTTGAGAACCTTGCCATCTTATCTCGATTATTGCAACACAACAGATAGATCTACATATCTCTTGCAGAGTGCTCAAGCAGCAGGCATATATATAAACTCTTCAGCTCTTGGATAAAATGGAATTTTTTTAAATAATATTATTTTATTTCAAAATTGCGACATTAATACACGCATTAAAAAAATTGCAGAAATAATACCCGGTCGCCAAACCGTTTGGCGATAATAGGGTAGTCGCCAAACGGTTTGGCAATAATAGTATAGTCGCCAAACCATTTGGCGACAAGCTATCGTAATCCGTAATTTGAACCGCTATGACCGGTATCGCCATGAGCCGAAGTGGTCGCCAAACCGTTCGGCGACTACTCTATAGTCGCCAAACCGTTTGGCGACAACTTCTGATACTGTTCGCCGAACGGAATTCATTTCTTCTTCTTTCGCTTCAAGAAAGAAAGAAAGAAAGAAGAAGAAGAAAAGGAGAGAGAGGAGAGTGAGGCGGGAGAGAGAGAGAGGAGAGAGGCAGCGGGGAGAGAGAGAGAGAGAGAGAGGAGAGAGAGGAGGAGGAAGAAGGAGGAAAAAAAAAAAAAGGTAATTTCTTTGAAATTTTGTTATTTAATTTTGTAGTGCAAAATAATTTAGAAATTTTAGATATTAGAAAATTTTAGAATTTTTAGAAATTTTAGATATTAGAAATTTTAGAAATTAGAAATTTTAGATTTTAGAAAATTTAGATATTAGAAATTTTAGATATTAGAAATTGGAGATGTAGTTGAAATTTAGTTATTTCATTATTGATATATTGATTGAATTGAAGTACTACAATAATATTAGAAATTTTAGATATTAGAAATAATTAAATTTTAGAAATATTAGAGAATGAAAAGCGGCATTAGGCGGTCGCAAAGTAGGGATTCGGTGAAAAGATACGGCTCAGCGAAGATAGGCGAGCTCAGTAGTGCCGAGTTGGATAAGAGGAAAAGCGAAAAACTTCGAGAAGGGAGGAAGCTAGGTTCTGGGTCGTGCAGGGATTCACTTCTTTATTTCATTGCAACATGCCATTTTGTGATTTTCGCCTAGGCGGGCTAGGCGCTAGGCGTGGCCTCCGCCTACCGCCTAGCGGTTTTTGAACATTGTTAGTTAGTGATATTAGTGGTGATCTAAAATCAATTTTGTTTATGTAAATCACGATGTCTGGGATCTGATGAAATTTAGGGTATATTATGGCGATGGTGAAATAAAAATTGGGCAAAATGGTGTTGATTTGAGCGTTTTGCGATACAATGGCGAACACTTATGCCCGATAGAGTTAGCATCCATGATATAAAGCTTTGGTTGACCAAATATTTTTCCTGGATCCAAGTGTTTACTCTGTTACCATTCAAGCCGTATTCACGCGTAGTAAGGGTGACCCGACTCTGTGGGAGTTGAAGAAAATAGATCGGACGTACTTGTGGCATAAATGGTTAAGGTGGTGCAAGGGATCTAGCCTTGAATGTGTAATCTTCAGTGCGGCGTGCCCTCGAGAAGAGGTGAATATTAGCGGCGTGGAAAGCAAAGACGTCGACTCAAATTGAACAAGTTCGTAGTGGTGCTTGGGTTGAGGTAGCGGCGGAGGATGATAACAGGATGCGACAAGCGCGAAGGTCAGGCAGATGAAGGGAAGAAATCGAGCAACTTGTTGATCAATTGGAGTTAGTGGACCATATGGCGATGCAAGATGAAGTGGAATGTTGGAGTGTGATGATGACCGCGACAAAGATGAGGAAGGGGAGGAGATGATGATGAAATGCATGGTAATATCGGGCAACGGATGTACCCATCCACGACGAGTGGAACAGAAAAACAAAACCGATATGGAAGTTTAGGTGGGGGCATGACTCGCGTTGGGAGTATGCTAGCAATGCCGTTAATTTGAATGAAGTTTTCGCAAATAATTACGAGTTGAAGTTGGCGGTGAGGTTTGTGGGCACTATCACAAAGATAGAGAGTTCCAAGTTGTTTTGTCCAGTCTAGATAGATACAAGTGAAGTGCGAACCGAAGGATGTGAATTCCGAATACATGCATACAAGCCGAAATGCGAGACATTTTGGATTGCATCACGAGTAGATGGGCACACATGCGAGACTAGAAAATGTTACGGTGAAACACCGCAACTTGAATGCTGGTAATCGCTAGCGTGATGTTCAATGAGATCATCGAAGCGGGACATTGAGTGTTCTTATATTGAAAGCAATGTTGAGAACATTTAAGTACGGATAAGTTACTCGATGGCTGGCGTGCGAAGCAAAAGGCATTAGAGAAGAGGTTTGGCACATATGAGGCTTCGATTGTAACCTACCTCGTGTGCTTGATGTCTTGAAGGAAACCAACCTCGCACGCACACGCTTTTGAAGAAAGTGAAGCGGATGGTAACGGGTCTCGATATTTCGTCGTGCTTTCTTTTCACTAGGTCCTTGCATTGCGTCATTCAGTCTTCCGTCCATTCTTTGTCGTCGATGGTACATTCTGATGGGAAATACAAGGGCGATTCTAACGACCATTGCAATCGATGGAACAACCACATACTTCCATTGGCCTTTGCATTTGTTGAGGGTGAGAACCGGATAGTGGTCGTGGTTTTTCGGACATTTAAAGTTCGGGGTAGTTCGTGATCGCCCAACGTGTGCATAATCCATGACCGTCATAAAGGTATCATTTCGCCATTAAGACTCTCTGAGGAGGACCTCGATGAGCCTTTTCCATGGCGTGACATGCGAATGTGGTGCATGAGACATTTGGGAGCAAATTTTTGAGCGGTTCAAGAGTAAGAAGTGATGAACCTATTTAAGAGGTTATGCAAGCGAACCGTGCACGTAAGTTCAACGCAATATTGGCCGAGTTGGATAAGCACACTCTGCGCAGATTGAAGAGTTGAAGAAGCAACCAAAGCATCGCCGAACGATTGCCCACCCAAAAGGCTTTCACCCTTGGGCGCTCGATCCTCCAAATCGAGGAGACGATCGTCAAGAAACATTAAATGTTTCTCGCCTTTGGATAGAGGCGAGCCGTTGGAGAAATGAGCATTGCTCCATGACCTTTGAGGCGCCGGTAAGTATACTAAATTAACATAGCTGTGACGATTGAACAATTAGAGTTATTGTGGTAATTGATATGTTTGAACAGGTTCGGTGTCATGACAACGAATATAGCCGAGGTTTACAACTGGGTCATCAGAGGCCTTCGTCCGCTACCACTTGTGGCCATCCTGGAAGGCATGTTGCCGCGGCATCGTTGGCTACTTCGAGAAAAGGCATGCGGAGGTATGACGTCATGCCACGACATTGCAAAGCGCCCGTCTTGTCGCGGATGATGACCTACATGGAGGAACGCACAAAGTAAAGCTCAAGCGCATATGGTGCGTAAGCCGAGTCACCGAGTACCGCTTGAAGTCACTCTCCGGTGTAAAGGGGATTGGGAACCGACACGGCCGGTTATTACACACGAGGTTAACCTAGGCCAAGGGGCCTTTGGATGGTGTGAATGCACCGCAACAAGCCAAGACTTCCTCATATTCCCCGCCGCATGTGATCGCGACTTGTGGGCAAATTGGGATGAACACGCCGCAATCGTGTCCGTTTCTACGAAGGGTCATCTTTGTCAATACATGGTCCGGTGAGTTTAAGTGGTTTTGAGCACATGGCGATTTCACGCCATTACAGAGATGTGCGATATGTCTATCGGATGCAAATTTGCGGAGGTGTGCACCGAAGTATTTGGCGATCCACGATCTAAGCGCATTCGCAATGACATGGATGAATCTGAAGTGGGTGGCCTGTTAGGAGGTGTTCTCGGTCACGGTGAGTACGGGCACAAAACAGCATAATGCCGAAGTGTTATGTATTGAATTATGTAATGTGTATTCAATTGTGTTAGGTATTTGCGGGTATGTTGGACCTTCCATCATGTTTATGTAGTGAATTATGTAATGTGTATTGAATTGTGTAATATGTATCATTTTATCCTATGTTAGGTATTTGCGGGTACATTGGACTACTTTATCAATGTCGGGTTGTATTGAATGCTTAACAATGCTTAGCTATGATTGTACCTGTTGTCATCTTTTTGTATTGAATTGCGTAATATGTTTGTCGTTTGTTTATTTATGTCGAAGTCTTTTGATTTACATTACTAATCGTACTGTTTTCCTGTTTACTTGCAGGGATGGAGCACCCCGAGTCACTCCTAGACTCTTCGTTGGACCGACGGCACCGTGCATTCGTCCACACCACACAGGGCGTTGACAGGGCGCCTCTGCTGCGGGTCCGTGTGCCCGGCAGGGCATGGCGGCTCCACCCAGCCTTCTACGCCCGGTGAGTTGCACTACATTTACATGTTTCATTGCTCGCACAATTGCATTTCGTCTAACAATTGAATTTACATGTCGATAGGTTGGCACGTGCTGGGTTGCTTCCCCTCACTCGCATGATCGAGGCCTCACCCGAGGACATGGCTGAGGCTGAGGATCCTGCGGAGGGCGAGGACGGTCCTGAGCGGTCACGGCGTTTTCCGTTCGACCGGAGCCTACTGTCTTGTCTGGTGGACCGTTGGCGCCCGGAGACGCACACTTTCCACCGCTGTTCGGGAGGTGGCGGTCACCCGCAGGCGTCGCCATGCTTACGTGGTTGCCGATCCGGGCACCGTCGGACCCTCGTTAGCTCTGCGAGTGGCGGTGACTGCAGGAGAGGTTATTGGAGTGGCTCACATTGACCGACGATACCCATCGCTAGGAAGAAGCACGGGCCGTTGAGGAGGTGGTTGGCCCGTTCGAGGTGAGTGCTTGCATGTGTATATATTATTATAATTTTTCTAACATTATTAACATATTACTATATGTTAATTGTCACAGTCTGACACATAGCGGCGGACCCCACGCCGCACTGTGGACCGACACTTGGAGGCCTACCGCTTTGGTTGTATGGGTGGTCATGTTCATGACCACGCGACGGAGACAGCGTCGGCCGACGGTGGATAGCCCTACGCGGGCTATCGCGGGCCGCTTGACCAGCACCAGTCCCGCAGTGTCCCGGGTTGATGGTTCTTCTCCGCACGCATCGCGCCCTTTGCGACGCGTGCGTGAAGCTGAGCAAGAGCGCCAACTTGACTGGGATGCCTCTACTTCTCCAGCTTTGGTCGTTCGAGCGCTTCCCAGTGGGTCGACCCTTAGTCTTCCCGCGAGAGTACACCGCCGAGATGTACAGGAGCGACGACATCGACCGGCCAATCGTGGGCTCGCTTTGGACTCGGCGACGGGTAATTATTTTCTTCACTTGCATTTATCAAATTTTATTTGCTATCGCATGTGCTTAAACATATTTTTTTCCTTTTGCAGCCACAGTGGGCGGGAGTGCAGGTACGTTCGGCGTACCACTCCTTCACGGAGGCGTTCGACCACCTGCGTGCGGAGCAGGTGGTTTGGGACCCTTATAGCGAGCGCCGTGTCCAGGACAGAGCCGGCCCAGCTAGGCTCTCGGCGCTTTGCTATAGGGACCAGGGTTACTGGCTGACGACGAGGAAGATCGTCCTCGACGTCTACGTGGAGGACTACGCGCCGCACCGAGTCCTCGACGATTCGACCTCGACGGTGGTCCCTGTTCCTTGGGGGGATCGTGTACCGCCGGCAGTACACACGTGAGTTATCCGACCTAAAATATGTGAAATAGTTACGTCGTATGCCTAATAATTTGGATTTCTTTTCAGGGTCGCCACCCATGGCCCTCCGAAGAGCCTGGCCACCTTGCTATAGAGGATGGAGCCGTGGCTGGCGCAGTGGGCTAGGGCGCAGCAGCACGTCGTCGATGAGGCCACACCTTACGACGTCTCGTCCCACTAGCGATAGACTGCGACCTGTATGCAGCGCCCGACGCGTGCGTCCGCCTCTCATTAGTGGAGGAGGCTCGGCCACAGACGCTCCTAGCGTGGTGACTTGTACCGAGCGCAGCGGAGGCGGCCATGCACGCCATGGTAAGTATTAATTTTGTAAATTACATTGTGTATTCTCGACGCTATGTCCATATGCATATCACTTTGTCGTATGTGGCGGGTGGACCACGCTAGGGAGCTCCATACGCCGCAGCGGCGTCTTGTCGGTGGACCACCCTCTCATTGGAGGAGATTGCAGAACCCGTGGTATTAACATAGGGGACGCCGAATCGGGATGACATGCCCATATGGGAGGCGTAAATCCACATAAAAAGAAAAAAATTAAATGTTACACACCCGAGATGTACGGCATAGGCCACCCAATCGTGACAGTTGGGAGCACTGCGGATCCCCATGGAGTTCTTTCATAGTAGGGATCGGCGGTGTCCGATAACATATCGCAAAATTAACACGGTCGTAATATGCGAAAATGTCTTACATCATTCTAGTTGTACCTCGATAGGCGAACGATCATTTGTTCCACCATGACGAACAATGCTTTCGTTAGTTAGTTAAATCAAGCAATTTAAATCCTTGTTGTAATGCCCTTGTAATATAATCTAATCTATTGCTTATTTTCTCATCCGAACTTTCGATTGTATGTGCCCTTATATATGTTCAACAAATAATTTAAGTGTTCATAACATGAGTTGTTGTCGACCATAAAATTTTGAAAATTCTCATCTATGATGTTCATAACAATAAAAATGAAAATTTGAAATGTTCATAACAATCAAATTTTATTGTTTGAATTTAAAAACATTGTTTAGATCTTCAAATTATTTGAAATTTTTATGGTAATATCACTGATTTATCAGAAACCTCCATAAAAAATTTCAAAATTTTCGACGTCGTGGTTGTCCAATTTAATTTTTATGCGTGCTCGCTGATTCTACCCGCGAGTGCCTTTTCCAATTTTCGCAACAAATGGCCGGGGCAACGTCTGGCTATCTCGCCCATACATAAGTGGTAGCCCGCATTGCGTAGGGCGCCCTTGATTTTTTCCGTATTTTTTGGACCGTGTCTGGCCTGTCCCGCGGAGCAACGAAAACCCCTTAGTGCCCACGATTTCCGTGGTTTCAGCCGTCGGTGCCTTTTCCGATTTTCGCAACAAAATCTCGAGCAACGCCCCGCTATCTCGCCCATACGTAAGTGGTAGCCCGCACTGCATAGGCCAGCCTTCATTTATTCCGTATTTTTTAGACCGTGTCTGGCCTTTCCCGCGGGGCTATGAAAATACGCAAGTGAGATGCGTATCACTAACGAACTAAAATAATTCTTCCTGTTTATTACATGACAAGAGTTTTTTTAGTTCTTTCCGGTTTAATATAACAATTATTGCACAAATAGTTCACAACAAAATTTACACAAAAAATAAAAAATGTACAGTATTATCGCCAAACAGTTGAACGACTACTAGTCGTCGCCAAACGGTTCGGCGACTACTAGTCGTCGCCAAACGGTTTGGCGACTATATAGTAGTCGCCGAACGGTGTGGCGACAACTGCCTGACCTGGCTATTAACGGTTCAACACGCCGGATTAGGCAGTTGTCGCCAACTGGTGTGGCGACTACACGATTATCGCCAAGCCGTTTGGCGACTACCCTATTATCGCCAAACGGTTTGGCGACCGGGTAATATTTCTGCAATTTTTTTAATACGAGTATTAATGTCGCAATTTCGAATTAAAATAATATTATTTAAAAAAAATTCGATAAAATGCCAATGCAGGCTAGCTAGCTGCAGACATCACGCCTGAAGCAGTCAGGAATACTTCTTTTTCTTTTTTTCCCTCTAGTTTTCTACGTCTTGCATAAACGAAAAGGATGTCAAGGCATTGTTAAGAACTAATAATGTTGAGTTGTTGATATTCCTGAAAGGTGTACACATTAATTTGATGAAGTAAACGGAGACCTTGCCCATCTTCAAGGATCACAGCTGGTAGATGCTTGGATCTATCTAATTGACTTTGTCAATTGTAACTATGGAAGTTTAATTTTGTCGGTAACTGTTCCATGCACACATCATGGCTGAAAAAAAAGAAAGATATCGACATAGACCATTATGATCAGTGGCGTAGCTGAACTCACTTTACACGTATTATGGCTAATTATCAAATATATGTATGCGTTGTCTGAAGTCTATTCGTCTTTCGTTCTTTTTTTTAGGACAGCTCTTAGACTCACGGTAACTTGTGTACAGAAAAAGTCACCATGCATTCAGACTGCAGAATGAAGTATTTGCAGGTTGCAGATCGCAAGTGATTAGACTGAGATCTTTTGAGTTACAACGGTTTTACTATCCTTAAAGTGAGTACATACCTGCAGGCAAACACAATCTATGAGAATTGAAGATGAAAGAAATTGCAAAAAAGCTGTTCAGATACCCTGCGAGATTTTTCACCTTCATTTTTTTTATTCATTTTCTTCTTTTGCAATCAAAAGGAGATATTTTTATTGGATTTTGCAAAAACCAACATGCAAGTGAGGGAGTTCATAAAAAACCCACAAACATATCAAAGTTTGTCAAAAATTCTCCAGCGCTGGGCGCAACATTGATTATCCCCTTGTCCCTCTGTTCTCCAACTCTTGCGTCGCAATTTATTCTTCTCGTACTTACTACTCTGTGCTGGTACGTCTTCCATGTTCAAAGTTCATAAGACCGGTCCACTAGGATTGAGCAGTAGGAGGAAAGTAAAGGGTTTTAACAAGAGTTCTCGCATATATGTGCCAATAGCAAGATATACGCTAAAGCATTCCTGAAACTGAATTCAAAATCGAACATTAGAGTACTTTTTGAAATCTTATCCTTAAGCTATGTTGAGACAGATGCCTTTTTGAGGAGTGAGGTGATTTTCAACAACATAGAAATTACGGGTGAGTTTTTGACGAACATTGGTATGCAGGTGGGTTTGTGAGACTCGCCCACTTATAGGTGGATTTTGGTAAAAAAAATCCCTATCTGTATTGATTAGTAAGTAGGGGTGGGCATTTAGTTTTTTTGTCTAACTGGTTCAGTTTTTTTGGTTTTAAAATAATTCGTTTTTTAGAAACTGGCTACTGAATTTCTCAGACCAAAATGAAAAACCGAACAGAATTAACCGAAATATTTCGGTTTAGTTAATTTGGTTTTTCGGTTAACCAAAATATGAATAAATGCCAGCTAAATTAGATTTAATCCTTCTCATATCGTAACACAGAGTACGAATAAATCCACACAATATTTATAGTTTATTATAGTATAAGCATAATAGAATATATGAATATACCAAACATATGCATAAATGTGTTAGAACATAGGAATTGTTTAGTGGCTTTAGGAAGAACATTATAAAAGTAGTATTGTACATGGGCTTTCGGTTTTTGGAAGCGAAAAACCGAACTAAATACCGAAAACCAAATTATACGAAAATAAAAACTGAAAATCAAGAAATCCAAAATAATCGGTTAATTCGGTTTCGGTTTAAAAATATCCACCCCTATTAGTAAAGGCCTGTAATACGATCATCTTGTAACAAATTGTTAAACTCAAACGGGGCCATGTACCAAACAAACAGCACGTACAGCTCCTCAATTAGTCTTTTAGCCAATTCACCTAACTAGTGTGCTACCCTGTTCTGACTTCGGACCGCTCACCTTCTGAAGCTTCATCTCCCTCGGCCGTCAGAGTTCCATGTTACTCCCAAATAGGATCTGAGAGTCCGTGGTAAATGTCGCGTGCAGGAGAGGGTATAGAAGGAAGAAATAAAGACGTACGGTACAAACAGACTCCATGCCGATCATATCGATCGGTCTGTATATGAACCACTTATTTGCCCTTGTTCTTCAATTTACCTGCCGCCCTTCATCATCTGGGTCAGGGTTTACAAAAACAAATCGGAGTTGAAAATCGAAGACTAGCCGACACCGATTTTGATGAAAATCGATCAAAAATTGCTGTAAACCGAAGAGTTTCGAAATCAAACTTTTTGAACTTGGTGGTCAAAAAAATATATAAAATGAAAATCGACCGACCATTTGAATTTTTTTATAGCTGATTTTTTGAGCAATTTTCGTTGATTTACGGATGATTTTTGAAACCTGGACCAGGCTACCTAAATCTTGCCGGATCTGGAGGCGTGGACTGGAGCAGCAAGCTTTTCCAAGATTTGGGCTAGCTTGCTCGATCGGCTCAGACCAACAGCAATGGCAACAATCCACTTTGTTAGAATTCTGACTGAACGGACGGCCCGGTGATTTATGATGGTCTGCTGGCGATCTACATCTACATTTTTTATTTTGTTTTTCCGAAATTTTTTGCTATTTAACAGTGGAGTATTTCTTTTTCGTTTTCGGTCGATTTTGTGGCCCTCGGATGTGATTCTGTGTGTGATTGTTTGGTCCTGTTCCTGAACTGATGGATTGTTGGGTCCGCCTCGCGTGTGATTCTGCGTAAGGTTTCAAATTTCGTTTTTGGACTATATCACAGAGGTACTGAAATCCAAAATTTAGGATTTTTTTTATTTCTGATGAAATTCAAATCTGAAATTTTTTGGACTAGGATTTCCGAGATTTTGGCTAAAAAAATCCAAAATTGCCGAAATCTTAGCAAATTTCAATTGAATGAAATATGGTACAAATGATGTTAAAAAAATTTTGTGGATGGTCTTCACACATCACTATTATTCTTATAAAATTTTCAGATGATAATCAAGCCTGACGAATTTTTAAAAATTCTGACTATGATATTGTCCTAGTAAAAGCTAAGCACATGGTCTTCTGAGGCTATAAAAAATTTCATACCACCCCCTGACTACCCAGTCTTGACATTATTTTTTTTAGATTTTAGACAGTGGTGTAAAAAAAAAAGAGTTGCCTTGATCAGGGATCGAAACCCAGGACCTCTCACATGCTACCGGGCGCTCTTACCATCTGGACAGATATCTGAACAGGACGATTCGTCTAAAAGTTTAATTCCCTAAATTGTTCAGCATCTGTTCAGATCCTGAAAACACAGTTGGGGCAAACCTTAGTGATGGAGCTTGGGACATACAATTCAGAGGAACATTTGGTTCAGAGGAAATATCTGGATGGAATGAACTAATGACATTATGGGAGGGAGTTCAGATAAGCCCAAGATGAGGATCAAGTGACATGGGATTTAGAAAAGAAAGGATTATTTACAACTAGATCTCTATACAGATAGGTCAGTTTTGGGGGGAGTAATCAACACATGAATGATGGAGATTTGGCGAGCTAAACTGCAGCTAAAAATAATTTTTTTTTCGTGTGGCAGGTAGCTCTGCATAAAATTCAGGTGGGAGAACAACTGAAAAAGAGAAACTGGCCAGGAAAAGGAAATTGCAGACTATGTGATGTTTTGGAAAATGTTGATCATCTGTTATTCCATTGTACAGTAGCAATCTATTTCTGGGTTTTTTTGAAAGAAGCCACAGGCTGGAATTCAATCCCCATGTCGTTTTCTGACTACATCTGGGAGCTAAAAGAGAGTAAGGGAGCTAGAGAAAGGGGGTAATTTGGTTTTGTCTGGCCGCAATATGCTGGACAATTTAGACCACTAGGAACAAGATGGCCATAGAAGGAAAAATCATGTCTCAGATTGTGTACAAATTGTTACATTCAGGCTTTTTTTCACTGATTGTGTGTGTGTGTGTGTGTGTGGACTCGAATGGAGAGTTGTAAACACTAAAAGATTCAGTTTGCTGTTATTGATTGTGTGAGCAGGGAACAAATGTATAGCTCCAGATTTCAACCTGGCACAAGCAAATGCATGCATTCAGGCTTCTTTTCACTGATGCATCAATCTCAATGCACAAACTCATCGATACAATTTCAATCAGTTCAAAGCCATTCCAGAAGCATGTTTGGTACTGCCATTTTATGGGCAGATACACGGTAATTTTTTTTTGGGAAGCAATTTAGTTTCACAATTAAATCACACAATCTGAAAGTCACATTGCGAACAACAACTTCATCCATCAGGTGACAGAAAGAAGTAACACTCCATTTTAAGATCTGAACACAGGCACGGATCGGAAGAAATAAGAGTGAAGGCACATACGTGGATCCATCCATTCAAAACAAGAAAAATAAAAAAACAAAATGGTGATGAAGTAGGATTCAAACCAAAGACCTCACAGAGCTCAAACACTCCACTCAACCAACTGAGCTAAAGTGCGGTTGTGAGTTCATCACAAACTTTACATATGTATTCCTTACAAAAGGCATCACAAGTCTCCCCAAAAAATTTGAAGTGAAATCCGATCCTAGAAACAACAAAACCGATCATTTTTTTTGGCAATTTTGGTCTAAATCCCAAAATTTCGGTGAGATTCAAATTTCTCCAAGTATCAATTTGAATTTTGAATCCGACCGAAATCTAAAATTTCGCAAAATTTCAAAGGGATTTTGATCCGTGCTTGAGCCTGCATGATCGTCTCCTCCGCTATCACGTCACATCAACAACGTTGTTGACCAAAAGGCTCATATTTAGGAATCAATTAAGCAAATGATCATTAATAAAAATATATTAAAAAGTTAATAACAATAAAAAAATTCTTTCTACTTCCTCCTCCATGGTAAGTGTAGTGTTGACCAATTGTTCGTACTACAAGCTGTCTCGTTACAAGTTTGAAGGATGGAGATGCACCAAGAAGAAATTGAATTGGTGCAAACTAAAATTGAAACTTAATTTTTTGTTTTTATTAATTTTGAAAATTAATATTATAATGCACAAACTTAAAAAATCAATCTAGAATAATTGATCTAAGATTATGGAAGAAAGCTAGATTAAATACCGAAACTAGAAAGGAATTATACATAAATAAGAATTAGCAGATCAGGATCTGTACTTACTGAGTTTCTTAAAAGGACACATCTAAGGATTATTTTATATAAAAGTACAACTCTGAAATAATCTCTCGTTTTCTTCTCTTCCTTTCTCTCTTTTTTGTTCTTTTTTCTTCTCTGTTTTTTTTGCCTGCACACCCTACTGCCGTGGCCTTCTTTCTTGTTAGCTTCCTTGTCTGCTTGCACAGGGGAAATTTGATGATTTGCCCTGAAGTTGAGCGGCGTTTGATAATTTATCTAAAGTTGATGAACCTTTGATCACTTGTCCTGAAGTTCATATGTGACTTGAGGATTTGCCCTATAAGAGGGTTTTTACAAATTGGACTCACTTACCCTTTAAAAATCAATATAGAATGACTCTTTTGCTCCTTGTTAGTAAAACAACTACTCTAGTGATATAGTTCTAAAGATTTTTTGTAACTAAAAGTTGTATTTAGCATGGTCAACCCCTAAAAAATCGACACATCGTGCATGCACCTTCTATTCAGTTTCAGCTATTTTGCATCAATATGAATTAAGTGAGCAAAGCTGACATGTAAAGAATGGGAATTTTACCAATATGCCACACAGGCGCATAGCCAATATTTAGCATAAGAATAACATATAAAGAATCAGCAAGCCTAGAAACTAAAAGCTATTTAGACTAGATAATAATGTCATATAAATATATATTATTGCAACTAGGGTTTAGATGTGGGCATAGATTTCTAATAAGTATCAGCATAATAGCACCTTCACAGACTCTCCGAGTAGATGTGTACGATCACATATGTAGAAGTAAAGCAGATGGCCTCCAAACTCAGATCTGATAAAATGATAGCAAAACAGTCAGCAGATAAAATAATACATTCATCTAATCTGATTGGACATAGCACTATATCACTAGGGTAGTTGTTTTACTAATAAGGGGCAAAAGAGTCATTCCATATTGATTTTTAAAGGGTATGTGAGTCCAATTTGTAAAAAACCCTTCATAGGGTAAATCCTCAAGTCACATATGAACTTCAGGGCAAATGATCAAAGGTTCATCAACTTTAGGTAAATTATCAAAGGCCGCTCAACTTCGGAGCAAATCATCAAATTTCCCGCTTGCACAGCCGGACAACGTCAAGGGACTTCTTCAATTTGTAAGTATCTCACGTACCATTACTACAGAATTGGCCTTTAATACTAGCCTATCAGTGCCAGTTGAGCTCGAACCGGAACTGACAGTTACAACAGTCCCGGTTCAATGATTACTGGCCTGTCGTGGACCGGTTCAAGGAACGAACCGGTACTAAAGAGCCACCGCAGACCAGCTAGTATGGGGGTTTATTAGTACCGGTTGGAGGTACCAACCGGTACTAATTTTCAATTTAAATTTCTTCCCCACATTGTGCTCAACTAAGAACATTGCAGTACGGCACAAGAACAGTGGAGCTTCGGCCAAGAGCTTCAAGAGAGAGGAGGTGCTGCCCAAATTTCAAAATTTTGGTCATTTTACTCGAAGCCAAATTAACTAAGGTAGTAACATCTTTCCTCACGACATTTGGTGTTAAATAGAGCCTTTTCTTTGCTTGAAATATGAAGAAAATTTGATCATTTCCCATGATCGATGAAAGATTATGAATGTTGAGATCTAGCTCGATCTTTTCAAATAGGTTGCAAAAACTTGTTGTGTACGCTTGAAATTTGGTTGGATTATAATGTAGCTCGTATTGAAGGTGTGAATCTAGCTCAAATTCTGAAACTTTTTGGATAGTCTTCTGAGATTTTTTATAACCCAAATATTTTATTTCTAGATCTAGCCAAGTTTTGAATAGATTTCAATAATTGAAACACAACAGTTGGATATAAAATAATTTTCTTAAATGTTGAAATTCGTGGAAAAAGCAAGAAAAAATGCAGAAAAGAGATTTTTGGGCCAAGTAAAATGCTCTTTTTTTTCCTTTTTCCGAAATTTATATAAAATCCAATTTCAACCAACAATGTCATCCTTACTGGTGATAGCAAATGTTTCTATCTTTCAACTACAAGATCGACCAGTGTTCAATTTTGAAAACTTCCTTCAAACAATAATGAATACAAAAAATACACGAACATGTGACACAGCATAAAGCAAGATGACACAACTTTCCTCTCCAATTTTTCCTCGAATACTTCATCAAATTATCCACTTCATTTCATCTTATTCATTAATCGACATATAAAACATGTAACTGTGAGGTAATTATTAGAAACCAGGGGACAAAATCACCATACACCGAACAATACAGAGTACAAACATGTATAATCGATCAAACACAATCATCTGATTTCTATTACTTCTACTTACGAGATCTCCGAATAGAAATCAACTATTATCGTTCGAACCGCGATCGGGATCCTCACCCAGTGAGAGCCGCCATCGTGCCATGCTAAGCTCCCAAACATGTAGCTGCCTTGCAGCTTGCGGGTGGCCTTAAAAGTAACCTTGAAACTTCGCGTCTTGTTCTCTTTATCGAAGAACAGAAGTGATGGCTCCACTAACATCTCCACTCCAGGAGGTGACTGAAAGAAAACTTTGTAAACTGCATCTGCTTGCCCAACATTTGTCATTGTCCTCCACACGCTTATCGACGTTTTCAGATTTGGAATGGCAATTGACGGAAGGTTCAGGTTATACGGGGTTTTGCAACCAATATCCGAAATGTTGAAACCACAGTTAAAGAATTTCATGTAATCTTTTGGATCAACATCATATGCTAGACCCGGATCAGCTGCTTTGTTAGGATCAACGAAGCCACCGCCGTAATCGAAAGGATCTGCAATCTTCTGAGGCTTCCCGTCTGCCAGTATCGGTAAGCCGTTGCTGTTTGTTGAAGCTGATCCATGTTGAAAGACTCAAATGTCAGTAGAGTGCAGTGTGAAATTACAGCTTGGTGGGATTTTGGAAATACGCGCGTAGTACCTGTAGTTACTAATGCTGACTTGATAATGGCAGGAGACCAGTCTGGATGGAGCGCTTTCAGCAATGCTGCTACACCGGACACATGAGGACACGCCATTGACGTTCCAGATTTGAACATATATGAATTTTTCACTGCTGCCAATATGTTAGATCCAGGTGCTGCAATATCAGGCTGTTGAAAAACATGTCATTTCCAAGAGCAACAACAAAATATAGGTGAAATTCGAAATATGTATAGACAACAGACAGAAAACTTTGCCTTAATTGTCGATTGTGATGATGCAGTTATTAGAAGTTGATCAAATGTTGCATGCATGTACCTTGAGGAATTGGGGGAAATGTGGACTGGGCCCTCTTGAGGAAAATGTCGAGATTCTTGGAGCAAGGACTTCGCTTCCAATCCATGTACTAGCCGGAGCCACCTTAGCTACTGACGTAGTGTTTCCATTCCTGTTAACCATAAATGATTAATGTACGTATATACAATGATGTGTTTTGCATAATTATCTTCAGAGTACAATATATTCAAGAAGCAAACGGTTGATTAGTGAGAAGAATAATATGAGAACTAATGACTTTGTCATTCAACTAATGTAGGAAACAAGATACCATTGAGCAGACTACATATATTAACTTGATGTTGCAACGCAAGTGACTGTTGTTTCAAAAAGAGTTAAAATTTTGAAATCTAACATATCAACGCAAGTGACTACATATTAACTTGATGTTGCAACGCAAGTACAGTTAACGTTGCATAATACATTTCAAATATAGGGGACAAGTTTAGCTTTACCTTGCTGTACTAATGTATGCAGTTATTCTCTCAGCCACCTCGAAATCTACTACAACACATGCCATGGTATCACAATATTGAAGAAGTTCGATAGCATCAGGAGTATACGTTGCGAAAATGAGCCCTCTTGCAGCTGCGTTCTTTGCAGCTGCTATAGCGATCCCCATTTCTTGCAATTGCAAAGTATTCACAAGAGCAGGAGCATAGCAGAACACAATCTTCCCAGCAACATCAGTGGAATTCAGAGAACGTTGGTCACAACTACAAGGAATTCAGACAATAGTACATTCAGCCCAAGCTAGCAATGCGTAGGACAGAGTGAAGAGATGGATGGTAGATATAGATAATAAGGATGCGAAATTCACCTGACTCCAACTGCAGGGTACAAGTCAAACCAGTTGTCTTTATCCTTTCTCTCATAGACCAAAGATTGACCCTGAAAGATCGACAAGAAATAATCACTGGAGTATAGCACAAGTCGCTGGTGTTGCAGTGTAGGGACGCACAAGACTTGCATGTAAGATGTAAGAGAGGAAATTAACACAAAAAAGGAAAAGGACGATGCAACATACCACTAACTTCTCATTGTTGCCAAGGGTGAGAAGAGTCGGAAAAGCACGATCTATTGTGGCTGATGCTACTGTTATAACCCACGGGGACGCGTTAAAAACTGTCCTAGGAGCAGGGCCGTTGTTTCCAGCTATGAAGATGACCGTTATGCCATTCGCCACGGCGTGTAGAGCTTCGGGGTACTCAATGATTGGGCCACCAAGTGATAGCGATAGTATATCAACTCCATCATGTATGGCATGATCAATCGCCTTCGCGACAGCTGCAGTATTGCATAGCGCAACAACATCGATGTTCCAGCATGCCTTGTAAACAGCGATACGGGCACGAGGAGCGCCTCCTCTGGCGTAACCGCCTGCAAGCCCATGGAAGCTCGCGTTTGGCACCAGGACGCCAGCTGCAGTCGATGCCACGTGGGTTCCATGGCCATCGAAATCCCTGGCAGATTTGTACTCTTGCTCGAAGTCGACCTTTGGGTCGAGATGATCTGCGTAGTATCGAGCTCCGATGATCTTGCGGCTGCAATTGTTCGAATCGAATGCTTGGCCCGCTTGGCAAACTCCTTTCCACCGGGATGGTACAGATCCAAAGCCATCATCGTTGAAGCTCTGAGATTCTGGCCAGATACCTGAATCTACTATCCCGATGATGACATCGCCTCCGTGTTTAGCGTCATGGAATAAACCAGTTGGCTGGTTGTAATCCAGACCAAGGAAGTCCCAGCTCCGAGTTGTATGCACGGGGACTGCCGTGCTTGGCTTTATGCTGAGCACCTCAGGCAGGTCTATCACATAGAATGAAAATTAAGATCATGAGCATGATCAACATCGGTATTCATCGAATGCGAAAAATGCCTATTTTACTCATTTAAATTTACCAAGGTACGGACACAACTTCCCCTGTCGACTAGCTAGTTTTTTACCATTACAACTTTGACTAGGTTTAACAATAGATAATCTAGTCATAACTTAATAAGATTTAGGACTTGGGATGTTCTTCAACGCAGCCAATCGTGTTGTAGCCCAATTGGCAAAACAAGCTAGATAGATTCACTAGCAAGACTCCAATGTTCAAATACCAACACATGCAAATGATGGCTTGAAGTACGTCTTCATGCCCATGGATGCATGACATTATTTGGCAGCAAAAACAATGACCAATTACGTACCTGCAATGCTTTGCGCTTGTGATTCTGTGAGCATGGCGGCAAACCCGGAGAAGCCATGTCTGTAGCTGTAGATCATCGAATCATGGGCTTCTCCCTTACTGTAGGATCAGACGAAATTGTATGCTCTTGATTAGTCACTGATCTACAGAAATATACACTACTACAGAATCGACCTTCACAAACGGCCTATTACAAGCGGTTAGTTGCGCACCGTTTGTGCTCTCTGCGCCACAAGCGGTTCGTAGGCAACGGACCGAAGGGTGTCTTTAGAAGCGGTTCGTGTCCCGAACCCCTTCTAGGGCTCTAGAAGCGGTTGGGGACACGAACCTCTTTTAGAGCTCCCAACCGCTTATAGAAGCTCAGTTTTCAAAATAATAAAAAGAATGTATATCCTACTCTATTAGAGAGCACGCGTGGGTAGGTTGGCTAGATGGGTGAGACTTGGGTCACGAGGAGGGGTGAGGAGGTCGTGGGTTTGAATCCCAGTCCTCACAATATTATTTGTCTTTTGAAGTGACTTCTACAAGCGATTTTATAACCGCTTGTGATACTGACGGGAGTATCACCCGCGGTTGCTTACAAGCGGTTCTAAAACTGTTTCTGAAAATGGTTTCGAACCGCTTGTGATAGTCCCATCTGCAGTACTGATATGTTCATGCATGGCACACGAGGAAACGAAAAGAAAGAAAACATCCGTATAGACTTGGTCTCCTTGCCTGCCAATGATTTTGGTGAGCATGTCATGGTGTGATGCAGTTGTTTTGTCCGGATCATCATGCTGTTTGTCCCCAAGGTACACAATATAAAGCTGCACGGAATCAAACATTATTTTAGGAGCAAAATGAGGCAACGGCCGGGCCCAATATATATTTATATATATGAAGTAAAATGAAGCCATATATGTACACAAATATATTGCCTACTTTTTTCGATTCGCTCAGGCCAACCACGTAGGATCTGTTAAATGGAAGCAGGAGCGCGAGGTGGAGGAGGAAGACGACTAGCGCTACCCGAGACACCGGGCGCAGCTTTGAGAAGTTGCAGATTGCGTCCATGGACGATGGATACTGCATGCAGTGTTAGCACAGCATGCAGCTAGCTGGCAACGCTGATGGTGTTGGCAATCTACCATAATCGATGTGTTATTTATAGAGTGCAGCTAGCGAACGGTATGCCGTAGACAGGCATCTCGACGGGATAGGTACTATTGGCCATCCGATCGTTCTAGCACGTCCTCTTAACGCACGGACGTGAGGGAGTCCATCATCATTCGCGAGCACAGACACAACCCCCCATCGATACCCTCGTGTTATGGTAAGTTTCAAGAGAACGTTTGAAAGTTTCATGTTTCGGTAAGTTTTACGTGTTTCTAGAATATTTCAAGTTTCACTAAGTGTCAATCCATGAGTTTCAACAAGTTTCAGAGCATGTTTCACATGTTTCAGAGCAGGTTTCACATGTTTCAGAGGATGTTTCACATGTTTCAACAAGTTTCAGATCAAGTTTCAGAGCATGTTTCACATGTTTGAGCATGTTGCTACTCTTTGAGCATTGCATCGTTGGAATTGATTCCAACGGTACAGCAGAGTTTCTGACTAAGTTTCATAGCTAAGTTTCAGAACTAGGTTTCATATTGTTTCACAGCTTAAGTTTCACCAGGTTTCAGTAGTGTACTTATAAGTTTAATATTTTATACATGTTTCAGTCAAATTTTAAAAAGTTTTCAACAAATATTCATTCGTGTTTGGTAAGTTTATGCAAATTACATCGTGATTTTGAAGTTTCAACAAGTTTCATTCATGTTTCGCAAGTTTGAAGAAATTCCATGCGTGTTATGGCAAGTTTCAAGAGAACGTTTGAAAGTTTCATGTTTCGGTAAGTTTCACGTGTTTCTAGAATATTTCAAGTTTCACCAAGTGTCAACCCATGAGTTTCAACAAGTTTCAGAGCATGTTTCACATGTTTCAGAGCATGTTTCACATGTTTCAACAAGTTTCAAAGCAAGTTTCAGAGCATGTTTCACATGTTTCAGAGTATGTTTCACATTTTAGCTTTAGAGATTGGCATGTGCGAAGATGGGGATCCTTCACTGTTCTAAGAGCTTGTCCCTTGCTAAAGCAAGCACCTTGCGGCGATGCTGTACTTCCTTCGTATCTTGCGAAGATGTGCGGAGAGATAGCTCGGCTCGATTTTCCACAAGCCCAAACGAGCCGAGCCGGCCGGCTCGGCTCAATTCCACCCCTAAGTATGGCTAGTTTCATGATGTGTACTGCATGTAGAACAGTAGAAAAAAAGAGAAAAAAAAGGAGGCGAGTGTTGTTCATAAACATCGCTCTACCTGATTGGCTACTACGAGGGAGCGTAGACAGGAGGAATGCACGGAGTTGGGGACGTGCACATCTTTTGTCGCGTAGCTGAGCAAATTGAATGCTAGAGCAGGCGGAGCGTAAGCGCCTGGTGCGTCTCGTCTCGTAGCTATACCGTCCGCTTAATAAATGACGGTACAGTGTTATGTAGTATTTCTGTATTTATATCCATCGATCTGTATGCCTCTACGAAAGTCTGGTCAATGATGCATGCGTACACACGTATTCGTGCATCTAGATGTTCTTTTTTTTTCTTGTATACGTAGATGTGCTGGATAAGCAGCGAGATGTGGGTGGCAGCAAGTGTAATGGAAAATACAAGTTGAGGCCTCGAGGGGCTAAGCATGGTTCCTGATGAGGTAGGTAAAGAGATAAGGGTAGGATCTAGATATAATACGGATGGTTGGATTTCGATATAGCGGTCAAAGATTCGGCTGATTTTTCCAAAGAAAATGTTCCAACAACTGCCTGGCCACCCTACTGCCACCACCACCCACCTCTGGTCCACCTGCCATCTTGACTTTCCTCTAAAATTACGCCCCAAAGAACTCCAAACTATAACCTGGATGAACCCCAACCCTAATGAACGTCGTCTGAGTCTAACCCAAATATCTTTTTGGACATTACCATATGGTCTTCAAGATAAAACTTTGAGCAGCCAGTGAATGCTAGGGTACATATGTGTAAGATGTTTACCAAAAACATAATGATAACTATAAACAAGCACAAGTGTATAAATAATACCATATATTATAGCGGCAAAGATTGCTGGCCTCCTAGGGGGGCCCACGTGTCAGGCCACCGGCGAGGCCCCCCGGAAATCTGGAAATCGCATTTAGGTCCTTTCAAAAAAATAAAAATCGTGTTTAAGTCCTTTCAACGGTGTTTTAATAAAATAGACCCAAAAAAATATCAAAATTACGTTTAGGTCCCTCGCGGTTTACATTTAGGTCCTCCTGGTGCTTTTTAGCAAATCGGACCCCAAAAAAAGGTATTTTATGTCCCTCTACAGTTAAAAAAAATCTGATTCGTCAAAGGTTTATAGTAACCCATGGATTCGCCTCCGGTTGTTTTCTAGCGAAATGGATACCATATATTATAGCAGCAAAGATTGCCGGCCTCCTAGGGGGGCCACGTGTCGGACCCTCGGCGAGGCCCCCTGGAAATCAGGGAATCACATTTAGGTCCTTTCGAAAAAATGAAAATCTCGTTTGGGTCCTTTCGACGATTTTTTAAGAAAATAGACCTGAAAAAATATCAAAATTACGTTTAGATCCCTTGCGGTTTACATTTAGGTCCTCCTGGTGCTTTTTAGCGAATCGGACCCTCGAAAAAAAGTACTTTATGTCCTTCTACAGTTAAAAAAATCTAATTCGTCAAAAGTTTATAGCAACCCATGGATTCGCCTCCGGTTGATTATTAGCGAAACGGATCCCGAAAAAAAATAGATTACTTTTTTTCCATCTACAGTAAAAAAACACAGATTCGTCGCAAATTTATAGCAACCTATGGATTCGTCGACGGGTCGTAACTGCGGTTTTCTAAAAAAAACGTAGATTCATTGAAGGTTTATAGCAGCACATAGATTCGCCAAAATACGTAAAAAAAACAACCACAGTTTTCTAGAAAAAACACAGATTCGCCGAAGGTTTATAGTAGTTCATGGATTCGCCGACGAGTCGTAACCGTGGATTTCTAAAAAAAACGTAAATTCATCAAATGTTTATAGCAGTCCATAGATTCGTCGACGGGTCCTAGCGACCTATTTTTTAAAACAAATATGAAAACTGAAAATACGACTAAATTTGCCCAAATACGTAAAAAAAACAGCCACAGTTTTCTAAAAAAAACACAGATTCGTCAAAGATTTATAGTAGTTCATATATTCGCCGATAGGTCTTAGCCATGGTCTTCTAAAAAAACACAGATTCATCGAAGGTTTATAATAGCCCATGGATTCGCCGACGAGTCCTATCGACTCATTTTTTTAAAAAAATACGAAAACCGAAAATACGACCAAATTTCTCAAATTTTTCACGTTGTATCGTCATGCGCGTCGCAGCGTAGCACGTTATTCTAGCTAAACGCGATTTTCTAAAAAAACGCAGATTCGTCGAAGTTCTATAGCAGCCCATATGTTTGCCAACGGGTCCTAACGCAAAAAATAAAAATACAAACAAAATTACATTTATATCCCTATGCGGTTTTAACCCAAAAACAAAAAACATTGATTCACCGACGATTTAAAGCGGTTCATAGATTCGCCGACGGGTCCTAGCGACCCTTTTTTTAAGATAAACAGGAAGATCAGAATTTCATAGAAAAATAACAATATGTTTGTTTTCTCCCAAAAACAGGAACCGCAGATTTGCAGACCGTTTATAACAGCCCGAAGATCCACCGATGGGTTCTAACGACTTATTTTTAAAAAAGAAACACAATAAACTGGAGTTACGCAAAAAAAATGAAAATATATTTAGGTCCCTCTATGTTTTTCTCTAAAATAACACTGATTCACCGACAGCTCTAACAATCTAAAGATTCGCCGATAGTTTCTGACAACCTATTTTTTAAAAAAATTAGAAAATCAAAATTATGCGGGAATTCTGCGAAAGAAAAACCAAGAATACGTTTAAATTCCTTTGTGCTTTCCTTAAAAAAAACAGATTCACCAACGGCTCCTAGCAATCCAAAGATTCGCCAATGGCTTTTGACAGACCGTTTTAAAAAAAAACAAGAAAACCGAAATTACCTAATTTTTTTACAGAAATATCCGTCGAACAAAATTTCACGCTAAGCAGCGTTACGACCGGATTTCCCAAATTTCGCATGACACGTAATGCATGCTACGAAATTTAAATGCGACGCTGGCGTGGTAGCGTGACACAACTAGTTAATAAGTATATCTCAAAAAATTAAAGCATTACACGAAATACTAAATACAACTTAAAGCTAATTAGGTAATATACTAGCTAGGCATCTGCAAAATTATAAATTAGCTGAAGTAAATAGACATATATGTCGTTTAGTAATGAGAATAGTACTAACTAACAATTTAATTTGACAACTTGGTACTACGTAGCTATCTAGAGATTGGATTATTCATTGCTTGTCTAAATGCGTGCTTACTCCGCCGATCAAATTAAAGGGACATTTTGGGTCTTTCTCTCAAGAGCGTGTACGCGCGGTCACGTTTCTGATCTTTTGCTATTTCCTGCCTAGTTAATTTTGACCAATAATATCTTCGTGAATATTTAGAGTAGCCTTATGAAAATGATATTTAACTTTATTACATTTTATAAATATATCGCAATAGAAATTGGAATTCAAAACTATGCTTTGGAAAAGACCTTGTCAATGGAACTTATATGTGACCAAGGGAGTACAATTGTAGGGGCAACATATGTCAAAAAAAAGATATTACTTCGTGTTCATGTTTACTCTATGCTTTCTCAAAGTTAGCATTTCACAGACTACATATTTTCTCTATATTTTTTCAAATTTAGTACTAAGTTTATAGAAGCTGACTTAATTTTCGAATTGATATTATTTTAATCCTGGATTTAATTTCATCCCCGAGTTGCTCTGTTTCGGTTCTATAGGGAGAGTGAAAATAAGACTCAAGTATTTTTGCATGCTACTTTTTCACATAGGGCTTTACAGCCCAGTGGTTAGTCGCTTGCTCCATTTTAATCCTTTTTCTCATATCTTTTGCCAGGCAGGACCAAATAAAGTGAACTCAATTTCTAAATTTGTATTAGTTTTCGCTTAAATAATATGAGGTATGGTTGTGGTTCCAATTGTTGTAAATGTGCGTACTAGCTACTGATCCCGGGACTAGTATTGCTAGCACATGAGATTCTCATTTTGGCATTCTACGCTAAAATGGGGGTAGTAGTTACAGAAACAATCTTGTAAGATAAACAAATGAGCATGCATAATATCAAGAATAAAGAAGCGGAATCTTATACAACACACTATAGGAAACAAGAACAGTGTCCTCGGCCGAAACATTTTTATCGTCGGTAAAATGGCCGACGACACAAAGTTACCCTCTATCGACGGCTATAATGCAAACCGACGATATATATAGACCAAGCAGGGCTGTGTCCTTGGCTGCACTTAACCCGACGACATAGAGCTCGAGCTGTGTCCTCGGTCTAACTTAACCCGACGACACAGGCACTCCGCCCAAACAGGAGTGCCGTAGCGATGAAATTTGAATTTCAGATCCGCCAACACAAGCGTGTGTCGTGCTAACATAAACCCGACGATCTGAGCACTCCGCCATGTGGGACCAACGTGCAGATTGCTCATGCACGAAGACTTTTTGTCGTCGGAGAGAAACAAATGACGATAAAATGGTCTATGTCCACGGCATAAGTCCGGCCGGCGACACAGATAAAATTTTGTCGACGGCTTTATTTTAGCGACGACAATAGTAATTCCGACTAATTCGAAAATCTATTTGAAAATGTTTTTGTTGTTTTTAAAATTAAGAAAACTTAAATAGAGCTTTTAGAATAGTTGTTAGACAACACACATCTATATGAAATGTAATTTTTTATTATTTAATTAATTGGTATGTGACGGTGCTGTTTGTTTGTCTCCGTACGTTACGTCGAGTTTGAGAACGTAGAACCTTGTGACGATCCAACACTGGGCGATTGAAGAGCGAGGAATGACTTGGAATATGCTGTGTATGTTGTAAAACCTTAAAGTGACCCTAGAAATGTCTCGTTCGTGACCCGTCGTAGGTAGAAAAGTATCGAAGAATGTATGCTAGCTGGTGGTGACTTTGTTACTCCCCTTGAGTTTTCAGTAGAACTTGTTGTGACAATGAAATGCCGGGCGAAAGAAGAGCGAGCAATCAGGTGGAATAGGTTGTGCATGTTCCAAAAACCTTAAACTGGTCCGAAAAATGTCCGAAAACCGTGCATGCTGTGTGCGTAGGGTTAATGTGAGTCTCTGACCCATATCTGTGTCCGCGGTTCACTATGAACCGACGACAAAAATTACTCAGTATAGTCGGTTTCATATAAGCCGACGACACTGAGTCCGTGTCTCTGCCGGGCATGGTCCGACTCGTTGTCGCAGATCTTGCTCGGGCCGATGATGTAAATACCGCAATTAACAAAACGCGTGCCGTGCGCTAAGCGCAACATCGGCCCCCGACTCAGTGTCGGCGGTAATGTTCTGGGCCGACGACACAAGTACCGCAACCCGACTCAGTGTCGGCGGTAATGTTCTGGGCTGACGACACAAGTACCGCAACCTGACTCAGTGTCGGCGGTAATGTTCTGGGCCGACGACAAAAGTACCGCAACCCGACTCAGTGTCGGCGGTAATGTTCTGGGCCGATGACAAAAGTACCGCAATGAGCAAAACGAGTCGCGCGCTAAGTCCCATCGGCCCCGACTTCGATCGTCGTGATCTTGCTCGGGCCGACGACACAAGTACCGCAATTAACAAAACGCGTCCCGTGCGCTAAGTCCCAAGACATCTCGCCTGCGTGCGCAACATCGGGTACCGACTCCAGGCGCTGCGCTACGTCTCCTTGCGCCCTCCCGGCGTCCACAGGCTCCGCCGGTGGTCGCCTCCAGCCCTTCCGCCACCGGCGCCTCCTTCCGGCAGCGCCACCGCCGGCACCTCCTCCCCGCGCCCCGACCGCCGTGCCTCCGGCCGTCGCGTGCTGCCGGCACCGCGCCCTTCCACGCCGGGCCTCCCCGACCGCGCCCGATCGCCGTGCATCCGCCGTCGTCGCCGGCCGGCAACCAGCGCCGAAGCCTCCTTGCCGCGCCTCCGGCGTGCCCGGCCCGCGCCGGCTGCTCACGCTCGGCCGGCGCCCTCCTCTCCTCTGCAGGCGCCTCTAGCCCGACGACTCGTGGTGCCTCCTCCTCTTTGGTGTGTGAAATTGAGGTATATCTTCTTTGGGTTTAGCTTGCATGTATGGTGTTTGTGGAAATGTCTAGCTAGGATTTTGATTTTGAGATGATTTTGGTTAGAGGATGGGAGAGATTAGAAATTGTGTTTGATGTGATTTAGCAAGGTAGACACATTATCGCTAGAGATTTTACATTGTATCTGGGAGAGATTATAATGCACCATGTCTTGCATAGGTGGATTCATGTGGGTCCTACTATACTTCAAAGATTAGAAAGAGCATTCAAAGATTATCTAGCAAGCCTAGAGGAAACAAAAGTGATGCTTGGTGTATGCCTCAGATTTAGTGGGCATATTGCTAAATTCGAGGCCTTTGTTGATTTTTGCTCGCATGTCTTGTTTAGGAGAACAATAATTGTGGGAGGTCGCCCACATCCGAACCACGCCGCCCGCTTTCCCGAGCTCGCCCACGCCGTCGGTCCGCCCTCGACCTCCTAGTCGCCATCTCAGGTTAAGGTAATCTCGGTGGAGCCATCTCTTTTCTATGATGAATGTAGCCCAATATATATGCAGAATGTAGTCTAAATTTGTGATGGAATGTATGTGCATAATGTTGTGATGCAATGAAATGTATATGTAAAATGTAGCGAGCAATCCATGAGAAATGTATATGCTATATGTGGTTGTTATTATATTAAATCTTGTCTTTTGTCTCACGAGTGGATGTCCTAGGTTTAGGAGGTGTCTTTGAAATTTCTAATAATTTGGTAAGTTACTTGATTGGTACAATTACATAGGATCGCATATGATATTTCATCAGGTATTACTTAGAACCGTAGCTAACTTGATACTCAACTAGACAACGGATCGTTCTTAAGCTCGTCCTTTACAAAATGCGAGTCAAGCAAGGAATATCTGGGCATTATTCTAGTGTGGCTAACAAATCATATATAACCTCGATGAGTGGTATGGTTGTTGTGCATTTTAATTCCTGTAGATTCAAATGGACATGATATGTAATTCTAGTGTTTTCGATTTTCTGGAATCCAAATAGGAACTAAGGCATTTGTGTGGGAAAAAATAAATGATTCAGTGTGTATATATAGTGTATATTGCTTGCAAATCACAACATATAAAAATTTTATTAGAATTGCGTTTGTAACGTCAACCGAGCCAGAGTTAAACCCGTCGGGGTATTTGCATATTTCGTAAGGAGCTCAGACGGTGATTCGTTGGGTTCCATTACGAAAAGTGTTGCGCTCTCGAGCTGTCCACGTTTTGGACAGCCCACGGATGTGCGCTTGAGTACAGTGGTCGTGACACAAGGGTGTATGGGTTGGGATTTCGGTGGTATTTCCTTGTCGTTCTCCTAGTGCATAACATAAGTGGTGCGTCGTGCGTCGTTGCACCTCGGAGAACAACGAGGTTATGTTGCCGAATTCGACCGAGCACCCTCGTGCCACAACCACCGATTTAAGCCCACATCGATGGGTGGATAGCTCCCTCCTATTTAGCAAGGCTTAAACCGTCTAAATCTGAAATTTGGATGCATGCATTGACGTTATGTAGTAAGCGATCTTTGGATGGAAGATCGGCGGTGGATGTACGATGGTTGGATGAAGTCTGGGAGACACACGGACGAGTGGATCGAGAAGGCTAGAGCATTCGTGGATGATGCTTTCCGAAGATTCCCCGACCCTAATGCAGCGGTCGTGTGGTGTCCTTGCGCTGCGTGCTCGAACACCGAGAAGAGGACCAAGAAGGATATTAGCCATCACCTATGTAGGCATGGCTTCAAACCAAATTACTTTGTATGGGTAGCTCATGGCGAGAGGAAGTCCGCGGTGTGTGGCCTGTGGATTTTGAGGAGGGCTACGACGAAGTCGAAGTTGATAGATTAGACGAACTCACGGATGATGTGGCTCAGACCACGATCTCTCCCGAGGAAGAGTCCGAGCCACTTGCCGAACAATTCGAGAAGCTCCTTGATTACGCCAAGTTGCCGTTGCATGAGCATACCGATGTGGACTGCACTCGGCGTTGTCGCGTCTAATGGCGGTGAAGACCAAGTACAACCTGTCAGCCAATTGCTTCAACGACCTTTGCAAACTGCTGGATAGCCTCCTTCCGAGTGGACATAAGATGACTCCGAATCTTTACGAGTCGAAGAAGCTTCTTCGCGTGTTAGGCATGCCGTGCGAGAGGATAGACTATTGCCCAAAGTTCTGCATGCTTTATTGGAAGACCGATTCTGGGCTGACTCACTGTAAGCATTGTAATGAGAGTCGGTATGAGGAAGTTAAATGTACAGAACGTGGAATGAGACAGACGACGGTGGCCCGGAAAACATTCCGTTTCTTTCCGATCACTCAACGTCTACAGCGTCTGTATATGTCCAAGGCCACGGCGAGACACATGAGGTGGCACAAAGAGGGCAAGTGTAGAAAGGAGGGCGTGATGATTCATCCGTCTGATGCAGAAGCTTGGAGGCACTTTGACCAACAACACCCTGAATTTGCGGCAGAGACTAGGAATGTGCGTATAGGCCTCTCGACCGACGGGTTCACGCCATTCAATATGATGGCGCACCAGACTCGTCTGGCCGGTGTTCGCAATCCCGCATAACCGCCGCCTCAACTCGCTTGAAAGAAGAGTACATGTTTCTTTCTGTTATAGTACCGGGCCTAAGTCTCTGGAAAAACTTAGATCTATTCATGCAACATCGGTAGAAGAGCCGATCGACTGTGGACTAAAGGAGTATTGACACATGATAGCTACAAGGGGAAGAACTTTAGGATGCGTGCCGCATATTTGTGGTCAATACACGATTTTCCCGCGTATGGCATGTTCTCGGGGTGGAGCACGCATGGAAAGTTGTCATGCCCTATATGCCTGCGTAACACTGATGCTTTCACACTAAAAAATGGGGGTAAGTCCTGTTGGTTCGACTGTCACCGTTGTTTCCTGGAGCCGAAGCACCCATTTAGGAATCAAAAAAAGGCATTTCGCAAAGGCAAGACTGTGAAGAAGGGGCCACCCGAACGTTTAGTCGCAGGATATCATCGACCGCATGACGATCTAGCGGATATCGGTATGTGAAAGACTATGGTGAGGAGCACCATTGGACTCATAAGTGCAGCACTACAACCTTCCTTATGCAAAAGACACGAAGCTACCTCATAACATCGACGTGATGCACCAAGAGAAAAATATGTGCGAGTCGATCGTGAACACAAACCGACATCCACGAAGACTAAAGATAACAAGAAAGCACGCCCGATCAAGCGCTCGATATGTGATCGCCGGACATGAACCTCGATGAGAATGGGAGGAAACCTAGGGCAAAATTCTGCCTTACACGTGGGCAAATAAAGCAGATTCTTGATTGGATTAAGGAAAAGGTTAAATTCCCAGATGGTTATGCGGCGAACCTTCGACATGCCGTTAGTATAGAGCAATGCAAGTTAAATGGGATGAATGCCCACGACTACAAAGTCTTCATAGAGCATCTGTTTCCAGCTGTGTGGCGTGGATATGTTGACGATGATATATGGATCACTTTGGCAGAGCTTAGCTTCTTCTATCGAGAGCTCTGCGCAAAAGAGATATCCGCATCGAGGATGGAGAAATTGGAGAAGGACATTGTCGTGCTTGTGACAAAGCTCGAGAAGATTTATGTCCCTGGGTTTTTCAATTGCATGCAACATCTACTGGTTCATCTGCCATATGAAGCAAAAGTTGGGGGGCCGGCGCAGTTTAGGTGGATGTATGCTGTGGAGCGCATGATGAAAAGTCTTAGAGCGAAGGTGAAGAACAAAGCACGAGTCGAAGGCAGTATTGCCGAAGCTTGGCTGATTCAGGAGATCGCCTACTTCACGGACAAATACTTTGCGACAAAAAACAAGGTCCATGTGCCACAACCAAGGTATAAGAAGGCACGTCACAGAAGTACTTCCAACTTGGAGGTGTTCCATGACCAAGCCGGATGCAATGTCGGCAAAAGCACCACACGTGACTTGGACGCAGCGGAAAAGGATTTGATTCAGGTTATGCGGTGCGACAACATGGATGAAATGAAGGTGTACATCGAGTAAGTCAATAAATGTCTGAAATAAGTCATAAATACGTACTTATGAAATAAATGTCTGAAATAAATATTAAATCTTGTAGTCAATTTATTCAAGAAGAGTGGGAAGGATCAGGTGAACCTTCGGGCGAACAAATTGACAATCTGAAACGGCGAGGTCGTGGACAAGGCCGTCCAAACTTTCTAACCTGGTTTCATTACCACGTAACCTTCTTCCTCTTATACAAGTTCACTTAATTTACAAATGTGTGGCATTTATTCCTTAATGAATTTTGCCTCGAATGCTTGTGTAGTGTCAAAGACACCTTGGCGCACAACGATCTCCGACAAATGTCACGTGGATGCAGCCAGTAGAATTAAGGTCCATGGATGCTATGATTGCCATGGATATCGATTTCGATCCGAAGCGGTGAGTCGGCTTCGCCCTATTGCAACTACGGTGAGCAATGGCGTCGTGAGTTATGTCACCGATGACTCGTGGTCGGACATAGAGTACTATGGGATCATCGAGGATATTGTAGAAATTTTGTATGAAGGCAACAAAGATCTCTCGCTCGTGCTCTTTCGTTGCGAGATGGTTCCATCTAACTAGTGGGTGCGGCGACTCCAAAACTAGGACTAGTGGAGATCAATCATAAGAAGTCGTATCAAAAGCCCGGCGTGTTCATTACGCCTGAACAGTCGAGCTGGTGTTCTATCTGCCGTACGCCCACCCGAATTACAAAAGTTGGTGGATTGTACATAAATGTCTTCCACCTGGTAGATTGCCCGATCTCACGGAAGACGACTACGATTCTCACCCAGACGTGGAGGTATTCCAAGAACAAGAGTTACCAGGAGAGCTGCACGTCGATATTGGTGATGGGCTAGATAATATTTTGGGATCGGTATACCCATCTCATGTAGAAGGAGAAGAAGAAGAGGAAAGGGTAGAGGAAGAGGAAGAGGAAGAGGTAGAGGAAGAGGAAGAGGCAGAGGAAGAGGAAGCCGAAGATTTTTAAGCTATTTAATTTTATAGGTTTAATTTTATATACTTTATGTCATTTAATTTCATATACATTTATATTTTATTCGTTTCAATTAATATGAATGTACTTTATGTCATTTAATTTAATTTGTGCAGGATGGCTCGATTCTGAAGAAGTTGGCTTCAAAATTGAAGAAGGTCTTCGGGAAAGTGGGCATGAGGAGTCTGAGGCAGGCGGCTCACCCCAGTACGATGCTTCCCAGGAGGAGGAGGAGGAGGAGGAGGAGGAGGAGGTGGCTACCACCGACTCCCAGGAGGAGGAGGAGGAGGAGGAGCAGGTGGTGGAGGAGGAGGAGGAGGAGCAGCTTTGTTGGGGTTCTTGGCGTCAGGCACTTGAGGAGGGGGGTGAGGACGAGGATGAGGATGGGGACGAGGACTGGAGTCCATGGGAGTCTGTTGGTACCGAGTCAGGGGGTGCCTCCGCCTCGAGCTCTGCGGGATCCAAGAAGAGTCGGGGGCGGAATAAATTGCCAAAAGCCCCCACAGATCCAGCCGACAGGATACTGATAGTTGTTTCTAGTGGGCGAAGGTATGTGCTACAAATTTTCGATGTCTTTTATTGCTAACCACAAACTTGCTAACTACTTGTTATGAATTCTTCATGCAGTGGCTTGGTTTGCCTCAACAAGGGTAAGCAGGAGCCGGGCCACTTGCTAGGGGTGATCTTGAAGCAACTCTACCCCGGGCGAGTGGGCGAGGGTGGTGCTCGACGCCCGGTGACTAGATGGAGCGACTACTCGCTCGTGGAGGACGACGAGGAGGCATCATTGCGGATCATTGCATAGCCGAAGTTCGGGTAAGTTGTCATTTCTATTAATGTTTTCGTGTTTATAGCTTCACGTGTTTGTTTCGTTTCAGCGAGGTGTCGGCTTGGCCTCGACGCATCCCGTGGCGACTATCATGCTTGTCGCCCTGTGCTCGACACAATGGCGGCAAAGACGGTCAGGGACGCCATCAGGTTATGCCGCCGGGACGCGGTGATGAAGCACTACAAGAGCACGGGGATGAAGATCTCGAGGGCACATGCCTTGCAGCAGTACCTCGAGGCGAAGGAGTACCTGCCTTGGCGTCCGGACTGGATGGACAAGTGTCCACACGCCTGGAAGGATCTCTGCAAGATGTGGGCATCGAAGGAGTGGATCGAGAGGTCCAAGAGGAACAGGGGGAATCGAGAAGCCAACCCGAGATCTCGGTGACCTACCTAGGTGGACGAGGCATGGGTCACGTCGCGCGCGATATCGTAAGTATACTAAGTACAACTCTAGCATTCTTGTCAATTCAGTTTTTCATTTCACATTTGAAATTGAACTGCAGGAGTCGGAGACGGGACTTGACCCTGACGAGTTCACCGTGTGGACGCAGGCACACACGCCCCGTGTCCGACCTGACGGTACACAACCACCGATGCACCCGGTTTGCCAGGAGAAGATTGTAAGTGACTTTCTCTTTTCACTGCTCTACAGCTATTGCAACTGTGGCCGAGCTAATCCACTTCATATCTTATTTGTTTCAGAGATACATACAAAGGCAGCCATGAAGGAGAAGCACGGTGCCGATGTGACCCCTTGACCATGCGGTCGACCCTCCGGTCATCTACGACCAGTTCGGTGGGAGGAGTCCAAGAAGCTCGGCTTCATGGACTCGGTGGTGGCGCCCGAATCGTCTGAGGCCAAGTCGGGACATGTCGACAAGAAGTCGCCTCTTCCGCCGAGGCACAGCTAAAGCCCAGCGAAGATGATCGCAGTTTGCAGCGAATCAGCGGCGGATGGATGAGCGGAGGGCGGAGCGAGAGGAGGATAGGAGGCGATGAGGCCCTCCAGTCGAACCTCTGGATGTACAACTATTTCGTGTAATTAAGATTGTATACGAGCTACATTGTACTTACACGTTTCAGATGCTAACATATCATATCCACAATCGTTGCAGGGGGCGGGACCCTCCGGCCAGTCGTAGATGCCACCTCCACCGCCGTTCTTCACGCAGACACCGACGCCGACGCCGGGGGTAATGCATTTTGTTCCAGTTTTCGCTAACTGTTCATACAAGTACATAAATGCACAAGAGTTTTGAAAATTGTGGTTTCCTCTATTCTTGCAGGTGTCCGCCTCAGCTGCGCCTGCTCCTGCGACGAATGCTCCACAGGGAGGTGATTCCAGTGGCACAAGATCGCCCGCAGATCAATTCGTCGACGACGTGTTTGTCGATCCTTTTGCCGGTTCGCAATCTTAGTTATTTGTTTTGTTGGTAGAATAGTATGTCATGTTCTACATAGACATGTTGATTGTGAATGTGATGTACTCTTTTGGTTTGAGCTGAATTTGGGACTTATTGATGCATTTTGCTATCTGTGTCGATGGTGATCATTTGTGGCATTGTATTGGTGAATGCGAATGTGGTAATGTGTGTGAAATTATATGTTGTGATTGTTCTGGGCAATTGGGGATATAAAACTGCTGGGAATGGGGTTTTTTTGCAGGTTAAAATTGGATTTTTTTAAAAATTCGCAGATTTTTTTTTTTATTTTTACAACTTTGTGTCTCGGCTCTAACCATGCCGACGACACAAGATAGCCCTGTGTTCGGCCCCGAAAAGTGCTGTGTCGTCGGCTACTGACCCAAGGCCGAGGACACAGATGTCCACTGTGTCGCGGCTTAAACCATGCCGACGACACAAGATAGCCCCGATTTCGCGGCACGAGTGGGTGCGTGTCGTCGGCTATAGCCGGGCCGAGGACACGATGTCCACTCGTGGTCGGCAGCATTAATTAGACCGAGGACACAGATGTCCACTCAGGTCGGCGAAGAAGAATTAGGCCGACGACACGGATATCCACGCCTGTGTCGGCAGATTAATTAGGCCGAGGAAGTGTCTCTCTCAGTCGGCGGCTTTAAGTTGGCCGACGACAAATGTCTGGGTGTCGGGCCAGCCCCGGATGGCATCTGTGTCGTCGGGATTTATTGTGGCCGTGGACATAGGTTGGTTGTGTCGTCGACTCTATGTCGTGGGACTTGTGTCGTCGGGAGGCCGACGACAGAGCCCTGTGTCGACGGTTTTGGCATCTGTGTCGTCGGTAAAAGCCGAGGACACTGAGCAAGATCCCTGTAGTGACATAAAGAAATACCTGACGGTCGGGTTGGCTAATAAAGATTGCAAATTCATATTTGTGGTAAAAAAAATACTACAATGGATTGGAATTAATATCCTCTCTCTAATACACACAACGCCTGCCACATAATAAGTTAGTGTAGTCTTCACTTCGATTTCTTGGGGTGGAGCCAGGGTTTGCAAAGCCGACGAAAACCAATTGAATTTCGCGAAAACCGAGCTTGCCAAGCCGGTTCGGCATTAAAAACCAAACAAAAAAGCAATCCGATTCAAATTTGAATTCAAAAAATTTGGAAAAATTTATGCATTGTAAACGGCCAGTCGAAAATCGGTGAAAACCGCTCGATTTTCGATGAAATCGAGTGAAAATCGCTCAAAGACAGCTCTAAGGAACATTCAATTGGTCAATCGGTTTTCGACCGATTTTTCGAGAAAACTGACCGGATTTTGATTTTTTTTGAATTTTTTTCAAAATTTTTTGATTTCTTAACTCTTCAGTTTCTGATGATTTTCGACTCTATTTTTCGATTTTTGAATTTCGTTTTTCAAACTGATTTTTCAAAAACGGTTTTGTGAACCTGGGTGGAGCCATCAATTTGATTCTTGGTGTGGAGTCAATTCCTTGCTTCTCATGATGGAAGCCAACGATGGAGCCTTTAGCCGGGGATGTTTAGTCAAAGAAGCCACCACCGCTACCTGTTGGAGGAGACGAGGAGCAACATGCCAAGTGCGTGGATATGGAGTGGACGTGGAGTAGTATTGGAACACTAGCTTCTTGTTGTTCACTGTATGAGATAAGACTTCCGTAACCACTTTGGTTAGAGTCTATCTCTTATACGTGGATGAATTCGAACCCATCTTTTTCGCTTTTCGCTATATATTGGACATCCCACTTTACTTGAATCAAATGAATAAAGCAAGAGAGTTACACCCTATATTCTGTGTGCTCTTATTCTCGATTTGCTGTTCCTGTTTGCATGTTTTTGATTTGTGCGGGTGAACGACTACGTTTTACAACACGTTATTAGCATGACGCTCTACCGAGGCCATCGATTGTGATCGTCTGGCTGCGACAATATTCAAAGCATCAAATTTCATCCTGCTACACGCGATCATCTTACATCAAACCCAACGTAAGCGCTTCTATGCAAATTTTGATCCTACAGATCATCGTATCTCTTTACAGATTAATTACATAGGAATCGCTAGCAATATATGCGTACTGTTACTGTTCATAATCAATACACGGAAAATCATCGCCATCTTTGCTCGCCCCGAAGGCAGCACCTATGCGGCTGAGCCCGAGCCCACCTTGGCGGCGGAACCCTCGCCTACGTTCCAGTCAACAGCATCCGCCGTGCCCGAATCACGTCTCACGAAGAGGCGGCGACGTGGCTTCTTGCCTTTTGCCTGAGCTCGGACACATCAGTGGCGGCTCAGCCCCTCGGCTCCCCGCTCTTGCTCGACAGAGAAGACCACACGGTGACAACAACTGTCCCAGCAAGCATCGGTGCTCGCGAGATGGCTATGGCGGCGGCCATGGTAGTTGTGCCTATACAGCATCCATAGCGGCGGCACCCGAACAGCCACGCCAACGTCCGCGCCTGCCGTTTCATGTTTCGCCCCGACAGGTGCTTTGAGTATTGCATCTTTAGCTCGTTCGCCGCATTGCCGCCCGCGCCCTGCACATCCACGAGCGGTGGCACCTTACTTTCCTCGCCCACAGCGACGGCTGATACTTCAGCTTCCACACTCGTGCCCAAAGAAACGCGCGGCAGCGCGGCGATGCTGTGTCTTTGCTTCCTTGCCCAGATGGCATGATGCCTTGCATGTGTGCCTGGCATCGACTGCTGAGTGCTGACACACCTGAGAGCATCTCCAAGAGTACCCTAAATCTATTCTTAAAATCTAATTTAGGGTTTGATTGAAAAAAAAATAACTCCAACAGTTCCCAATCTCTTCTCCCCAAATTTTCGCGCACCCTAAACCTGACCCCATTGTCCTCAACTTTCCGCACCGCCACCGCGCTCCCAATCCTCCCTTCGCGCCCCTCCTGCGGCGAAGTCGCTTGCATTCGCGCCATTGAAGGTCTTCCCCACCCCATCATTTGCAGAGGCTCGGTGGAGCGGTGGCTGCGGTGGCTGCTCGTGGCTGCGGCGGTGCCGTCTTGCTGATCTACTACGTGCGGAGCCTCGACCTGCTGAACCTCGTCGGAATCCTCTCCCCGTGGTCGACCCGGAGCTCGAGGTGGTCGACGCCGTCCCCGCGCTCCCCCCGCGGCTCCAGGTGCTTGTTTCTCCGGCCGACGAGTCGATATGGCCTCGCTGCCGCCCGGGCTGCCGCCAACGGAGACTCCGATCAGTCCGCCGCTTCCTCCTCCTCCTCTTTCCCGATTCTCCCCAATCCATCGGTCGGTTGCGTTCGATTGGGTTGCTTGACCTCAGTTCGCGCTCCCTAACGCTCTAGCTCGGTCGATTGATTCGGTTGTGACCGATTGGTTTAGTTAGCTTAAGTTAAATTTGTTAGATTGGGCTAAGGATGCGTGATGCTTTCACTGTCTTGCGACTACTATGCTGACTCGTTTGTAGCTGCAGCAGTTTGATCAATTCCGATAGGTTTGGGTTCTCCTTTTTCCTTGTCTATTTCTTAGTGCGTTTCTAAGAAATTTGTCCAGAAGTTAAGTGTGTTTTCCTTGTCTAGTGGATTACAAATCGTGAAGGGACAATAATAATCACTTGGCCATATTCTCCTGCGGCACTAATTTTGACTGTTCCTGGTCCATATTTAGGTCGACAATTCAAATATGTTAGAGATTATTTGTCTCGACTGGTCCTCTGTATAAAAGTATGCAAGGAATGTTTGGTCACGATGAAGAGTTCAAGCCCCTCACTATTTTTTCATCCCTTTTTTCATCGACTGACCATTCGTGGCATTGTTGAGTGGGTTTGGTTCTGTTTTAGTACCTATTTTGATCGGTATTAACTGATAATGCTCAATTGGTTTGTAAGATTTGTGTATACAACTATGCCGTGTTGTTTCTTATAATAATTTATCGTACCGTCAACTATATACTGCTTTTATGATCTGTATCTTTTCCGCATGCTATCTTGCATTGGATTCAATCGTCATAACTCATGTCTGTTAACTTTGGTGCAGTCCGAGTCTACTTAATATTTCATTGATCTTTTATTTCATATATATTTTGCTCATTTGCACTTTCTAATTGAAAATAATTTTTATCAGGTTATCTGGCCCTAGTTCCCTTTCCTATGGGAGGCGCCATGGTTATTAGCATTTAGATTTTTGAATAGAACAGGTATGGTTCTTCCACCTTGTCTTGACATGTACAGATTGATTACGTGATCAAATACTCACTTCTTACCGCATCTCTGCCTTTAAACACATTTAACCCAGCTCAGCTATCTTCTGATGAACCTGTTCTTTTCACCTTTGCCCCCCTGCCCTCCCTTACTTAAAACAGCCAAGACAAATGAAGTTGGAGCCTGCTTATTGGAGCCAAGACACGGTATGCTGAATTTTGCCTGATAAATTTTGGTCGTCATCTTTTTAGTAATAACAATTGTAGATGTTTAGAATTTGTGTCTTCAATACGAAATTGCTTTCAGATTCTTCTACATTTCTGAAAAGAAGTTTATGTTTGCTTGTTCAGAGTTCCTGGTGGAGATAGTCTACTGGAAAAGCTAGAAGGCCCACATGGAAGATGAAATAGTCAAAAGTGAAATACAAAATGATCTAGAAGTGTTTGAGGCTCACTGCGTGCGATTAATCATATATGACTCTGAATTCAGATCAAGTATGCTTGGAATGTGTCCCATGAACATACAAAGTCGATACATTTTGGGTCAAGAGTAAAACGCTCAATTTGGAGTTGCATTTCACTCAAGCAAATTTCTGGAGTGGCATTTCATTTGGTGCAAAGCTAAGAATCCCAGTTTTTTGCTTGTAGTTGTAGAACCATGTACGTCCTTTTTTGGAATTCCTTCTACTTAAAAAAGTCACACAATGCTAGAGTTAAATCATGTGCCTTGTTCCTTTTTTTACGCTGCTGGTTCAGCCTCTGCATGTGTATAAGGTTCAGCCAACTTGTTCCTTTTTTTACGATGCTGGTTCAGCCTCTGCATGTGTTATGCAAGTTCAGATGATTCAACATTTTTATACTAGTGCCTTAAAAAGTGAATCATGTGCCTTAAAAAAAGAACCTTAAAAAAAGAAAAAGGGAAGCATGGACAAGGCAGCAAGTATATTTTTTGTGCTGAAGAACATGTCAAGCATCTTACTAGTGCTGTAGTGCAGATGTATTTTACAAGTTCAGAACATTACTGTGGATGTCTTGCATGCATGTTCGACTGGCGGGCCGAACGATCAATAAAAAGCCAAGCCGCGAGGGAAAAGGCCCACGGTAACAGTATGTTTTGGGAAAAATTAGAGAGTTGTTGGAGGAAGCTGGTTTTTTTTAGGAAAAATTTTTTTGGGAAGGCCCCAATTAAATGTATTGGGAGTTAAAATTTTAGGGAACTGTTGGAGATGCTCTGAGTCCACCACCGTAAACTATGTATATCGTGATGACCGGTATGACCTATCGTTGTGCGCGACGCCACCACGGCCGCTTGAGCTGGTAGCTCGCCTGCCGATCGATCGCCGTTGCACCTCTGGCTGCCGTTACACTCTTGGATGCTCGAACGAATGTTCGCCAGCTGCATATGGACAATGGATAGCTAGGGTTCTGGAAACCCTAGCTGCAGCTCATCCAATCCGCAATTTGGGCCAATTAAGAAGCCAAATGGGCCGAATCGGCCCACTCAGCCCGTAATTCTAGAAAAAAAAGGGTGGCAAATGGCTGGTGAAATTAGATTTGAATATAAAAAAATCTAAAATTTGATATGTAACCCTTAGAAATTAGATTTGTAGGTATATGGGCTTCCGAAATTTTTGAAAACTTGAGTTTTAGCATATTTTTGTAGTCCCATACTCTGAGTTTATTTTCTAACTTTATGTCATGCTTTATATGTGCTGTAATCTATTTTCTGTAATTTCAGAAATTCTGAAAATTGCTTAGTAATTAATAGAAAATGCTAGAAAATTATAGAAAAACATGTATGACTGATTGTTCTATGCTATGTTGCTAGATTAATTTTCTAAGCATGTTTTCCATGATGATATGTACTGGAAATATTATTTCCTGTTATTTAGTAATTCTGGAAATTGCTTGCTAATTAACAAAAAAACTTGAAAAAAAATGCTAGAAACATCCTGACAAATTTTATATTGCTTAGTATGATTTTAATGCCTCTGGATTAAATTTCTTAGCATTATGCCACGTTATTTCATGTTGAACTTTATTTTTCTATTAATTGGTAATTCTAAAAATTGCTTAAGAATTAGTAGACAATTTTGAACAATGCTAGGAAAATCTTGGAGAATTTGTAATAATTATCTACTGGTAAACATAGACCAAACTTTACTGATTCAATAATAAGCATGCAAAATAATATTTTACCTGAAATAAAATCCCTGTTTTGTTTGTATATAGAATAGGTCTGACATCGCAAAGAAAGAATTTGCTGAGCTTGCCCTGAATGGCAGCAATTGCCTTACTTGGGCAATGGATGCTAAGATCAACTTGACAGCCCAATCTCTTGGAGCTGCAATTTCCCGACGATCGCACCCACTCTCCTCGAAGGCGCTAAATGTGCAGCTTTATACTTCCTGAGGCACCATCTCCATGCGGACCTGAAGGCTGAATATTTGATGGAAAGAATCAGTTATTATGATGAACCGATTGTGATGATATTATCATCATAATCGATTAGGTGAAACCGATTGTGATGATCTCTCGTCACAATCAGTTCTTATGTAGAACCAATTTAGATGACCAAATTATCACAATTGGTTTGACATAGAAATCGATTCTGATGAGGCATCATGACAATCGGTTCTTACATAGAACTGATGTTGATGACCGTATCATCGGAATCAGTTCTTCTGTGAAACCGATTCTGATGACCGTATCATCGGAATCAGTTCTTAGATTATGATGATGGGATCATCAGAATCGGTTCCATGTAAGATCCGATTTTGATGATGTGGTCATAAGAATCGGTTTATTTTAAGAATCGATTGTGATGACGGATCATCAGAATCAGTTTCACAGAAGAACCGATTCTAATGGCCCTATCATCAGAATCGATTCCACATAAGAACCAATTGTGAGAGTGTGCCTTATTTCATATTCTTCAAAACAACACATATTGGCAGTATATGCACATATATATGTATCACATTTGCAATACATAACACAGAATGCATATATCATATTCACATAACACAAACACTTTAATTACAACACATATCACATTCGATGACAATATACAAACATAAGCATACTTAACAATCAGTACAACATAAGCATGCTTAACAATAAGTAGTAACAATATACAACATAAGCATGCTTAACAATCAGTAACAATATACAACATAAGCATGCTTAACAATCAGTAACAATATACAACATAAGCATGCTTAACAATCAGTACTAATTAATATTGTTTACATATGGACTAGTATGATGATTGAGGATCTCTAAATCTACCGTCCTCCGATATAACTTCTAACCAGTACCACTGGCATAAGTGATCTCGTATGGTGTTTAGTTGTTTCTTGTCTAAGCTCTTATGGGGGATAGTGAGCTCCTGCAAAATAGAATGTAGTGTAATAATTTAAGTTTTAAAATTTGTATGTAAAAGCCTAAGTGTATTATTATGCATGTACATATATTTGAGGGAAAAGATGTGAGCTGTTGATCAGGAGCGCCATGTGGTGCATGACGTAGAAGCCGCATAGGTCATCGCTGCCCTGTTGATGACACTGTGAAGAGAGAAAGAATTTAACATATGAAGATTACATGTTAGAAAAAATTAATCGTATATATGGTAGGCAGTTGTACCCTAAAGCGCTTATACTCCTGTGTCTTGCCCTTTTTAGTATCATGTTTTCCTCCTCCATCGACGTAGGCTGAGAAACCCCTACATACATTGGAGAGATGCCATTGAGTCAAAAAAATGAATGTAGTTACATTCAGAATGTGTTAGGTTACAGTAATGTTCTTACTGCTCCAAAGGAGGCTTGATCGCATAGGCCATCGGTCTGTCCTCGATCGAGTTTAAAATGTACACCGCGTTTTCACTCAGAATGAGGATGAGTAGAACCCAATGGTTGCTTATTAAATGGCATGCAGTGTAAGGAAATAAGTTCGCATACGGCGTAAGTGTGTACAAATAATTGAAGGGTAAAGTACTACTTACTCCTCCTGGTACAGGAATAGAATGAATTTCTTTCTAAATTCAGCATTCAAAACCCGCTTGATGTAGATGGCAAGGAAGTCCGGTTGAAGCCGTGCCACGGTCACAGACACCAGCTCAGGGTCGACAAATCCAATTGGTTGTTGATGCATCACGGCTCACTGCCTCATTGCCCTGCAACTCATGTTGAACGTTAGAAAGCGTAATGCGAAATCTTATGAAAGTCATCAGGTGTGTGGTGCGTTACTCACAGTGTGCAAGAACGTAAAGTAGAAATATCCATGGCCTTTAGTTGGTAGATACGAATAGATTGTCAAAACTGACTAGGAATGTCCCATCCTCGTCATGGTGAAAATGTCCCTTTCTATACCTCAAAGTGAAGTTGACTCAACTCTCGTCCTCTTTGACCTTATCAATGTACCATCTATGGAGCAAGCGACTAAATTTACCTAGAGCATTTAATTCTTTGGATGCAATCAAGGGTTTTCCATGTACGTAGCCCTTGAAATCATAAGAGGTCTTCACATTGCCTGCCAACTTTCCATTCTTCGTAGAAGAAGTATGCAAGGTCAGGGCAAGGGGCTTTGCATGTGTTGTAGGGGGCGTTGTGGCCTCTGTTAGCTTTGCCTTCTTCGAAGGAGTCACTGAGGCCTCCTGCGGTTCAGTGGTTATCATGCTAGCCCTTTTATGTGTGAGCTCTGCACTCTGCATAGGAGCAGGAGTAGGCGCAGGTATGGTAGGAACCTATGAAGCATACGCATATGTAACTTGTTGAAGTACTACAGGAATAGTAGAGGAGATGGGGTGGATTTTTACCTTGACAAATACGACACCCGTCGTGGACCACTTGATAAACAACATGCGTGCTTGCCCGAGAGTGGTGACCATGCACAGTGTTGGTCTCCTTGCATGGAAATGCAACCCCGCGTGTAGTCTTCAAGGGAAATCCGTCCTCCGTCAGGTTGAGCTGGCACTTGGCAGGCGCCTACAAGAAGTGCGGAACTTGAGGAAAAACATTGTGGGAGTTACTGTAACGACCCCCATTTTAGCACAGAATGCCAAAATAGAAATCTAATGTGCACACAGTACTAGTCCCTAGATCAGTAGCTAGTACGCACATTTACCACAATTGGAATCACAACCATACATTATATTAATTAAGCGAAAACGATTATATAAACAATTCTTACAACTCAAAGTATACAGCAACAAAAGAAGCAAAGCCTTGTAGTATACCCATCCAAACCCACAACCAACTAACCAGGCATAAATCCCTAGAAAGACCACGACAATAAGGATCCCGCAACCTACGACGAAAACATATCTTCGAAGCCTCGCTAGCATACACCTAAAAACAACGAATAAGCAAGGGTGAGTACTTTCGTACTCCACAAGACTTAAGGTGGTATTTGCAAATGCATAAATGCAAGCCAATTCAAAGGAGGCTGTTACAGTTAATTTGCACAAAGTGAAGTTGAATTTATAAGTCAAGTTGTTTGCAAACGGAATTTGTAAGAGCAAGATTGATTGATAACAAATAATTAAATCATAAGTAACACTCACAGTCCTCCATGACGTGAGCGACGAATCATCAAATCCTGAAATCCATCAATGTCAGCCCTTCGACATAAAGCACAGTTGCAAAACCAATGAAACCAACCCTTTTGAAAATAATAAAACATCTAACATTGGAATGACTTCACCAAGTGCCCATGACCACGGGCGCGGCTAATCGATTAGATTTACACTCTGCAGATGTGTACAACTTTACCCACAAGGAATGATCAACCTTTTGTTCGACACACTTCCTTAGGTGCGCCGTCCAGGAGATCATACATAACCGTTACATTACCTAGACGTGGCTTCGATCCAGCCCGGGACGTTAACCCCCGCCATAGAACTAGAAACACACACACAAGTCGTGGATCCACTTTCACACACCCAACACAACGTTCTAAACATGGCAGGGCGTACACCGTTGCATTAGCAAGTAAAAACCCTGTCAAGCAGACCAAACCGGAATGCCTATGCTAGCTCCCGCCTTCCAAAGAGCAAAGTCATGTCTAAATAACTTAATAAGCTATGGCCGTCCCATACCGAACCTCGTGGTTGCACGGAATTCTTGGATCAATAGCGTCCCATTGCTCGGTCCTTAATCCGACACGGGCGATACTTCACCCTACACTACGTGCAATTCCTTTGGCACATCCGGCTATTGCCAATAATCGCCCGCGTCAAACCATAGTTTTATTTTAGTTTTTAATCAAAATACCAGCAACCAACAGTGCCATTTCGAATGTTTTCAGGAAACAATTTAATTTGATCATCTGCTATATTGATTCTAAAGCATGGCTAAGCATGAATAACATGAACGCATATACCCATGATGACATTAAGTAATGCCTATCCTCAATCTAGGTTTTCAAGGTTTACATGTCCATAATTATCAAAGAAGGTTAATGAGACAACAGGTATAACTACTAGTACCACAAAATAGCAAGTTTATAGAAAGTAAATGCATGCATAAATTGGTTTAGCAAAACAAAGAAAATTAAATACTGGGATCAATATGATCAAAGGGGTGCTTGCCTTGCTTATTCGTCATTTACAATGAAGTCGTGGATTACGGCTGACAAAGGCAACGACGGAATCAACAACGTCGGGTTCTACACGTCGATCAATCGAAATACAGCAAAATACTAACTTCAATAAGGACAAAAAGAAAATAGATAGCAAGAACAAATAAAGACTCTTCACAAGAAACAGGGATTGCTCTTTATGAATTTATTAATTTTATTTTACGAGTTTAAGATGCAAAAATTGGTTGGATTAAAAGAATTAATCATTAGTTGAAAGGTTCATTGATTTTACTATTCATAATGCATTTCTGGCAACCTTATTACTTACGCATTTTGCTCTATTAGGATTCAGATTCAAAGCAAGATGAAGTGAGAATATTTTTCTAGATTACTGCAGATCATATCTTAAAGATCATTTCTGAGCTATTCTTAAAAAATTCGGACTTAGATTAAATGTTTTGCAAGCTGATGAAAAGGCTTATATGATCATATTATATTATGAATGAATACTTCTTTGCCTTTGATTGACTTTGAATAGAATTAGCTTCGCGCAAGGTAAGATCTATCGACTTAGGCTACTGGCCTTATTACTTGATATTTGAGAAGGTTCTGGTGATACAAATAACTTAACTACAGGTTTCCTCATTATTACCGAGAGCGCTTACTCAAGTTATAAAGTTCAGAAATCATAATACTTTAGGTTCTTATGTTAACAGGATTTATATTTAAAGCATGACGAAATAAGATTGTTTCTTCAGAATAGGATAGTTTATACTTTAGAGTGCATTCCTAGGCTAATTTCATAAATTTTAGGATTTGAACGAGACATTATATTCATTGCTGAAAAGGCTTACATGGCATTATAAAGTTTACGTTATACGGAATCGGCAAGAATATGAAGCGCGAGGTTAACACTTAAGGGTTTTGAGCTAATAGGATTAATATGCAAACCTTGATGAAATAAGATTCTTTCTATAGAATATGGTAGTATGAACTTTATACAGTGCTTCTAAACTAGTTTTACTAATTTTAGCATTTAAACGGGTTATTTTATTTACTGATGAAATAGTATAAATGATCACAATGCAAACGCTAAATCGGTCAAGATTCATTTGAAGTTTGTGACTACACTATACATGATCCTTTATTCATTTTTCAGGTGTTAGCAGGAAGCAATCCTAGAAATGTTTTAAGACTATTTTTATATTATTTGGCTTTAACCGCGATAGATTAACTATTTGTTTAGTGTTATAATTTACATTTTCTTTCATTAAAAGAATGCAATTTAAGCCTTATTCTAAATATTTTTACATACATGAGTTCTTGCTGTTTCCAGAAACTTCATACAAATTATTTCATCCTTTTATGAGATATTATATTTTCATTTTTATTAATGGCCATATTAAGGTTTGCTAATGATTGTAAAGCAAATATATTAAGCTTAGTTCAAGAATTAAATATCTTTGCATGATTAGGTTTATTATAATCCCACAAGCTCATAAGAATTTATTTTATGATTTTAAAAGTTATATTTTTCATATGTGCATAGTGTCCATAATAGTGTGTTTGTCTCATTGTTGATTTCAATAATTATTCCATGATCCAGAAATTTAATGTTTTTATAGATTTGAATTGATCCTAAGCTTAGAATCACATAAAAATTTATTTCATTATTTCTTGACTTATTGTTCACAGATTTATTATAAAGAACATATTAAGGTTATTAACGAAATGTTATTCCAATAATATGTCTAAAGTTCAAAAATTAAATATATTTGTATACTCTGAATACTCCTGATTTTAGATGATTTTATAAATTTGTCTCACCCTATTTGGATTACAAATGCAAAAGATATTCACAAATGATACTAGCTCAGTTTTGTAACTGATCAAATATTCGAAAATACGCTTTCATATCAGAGGAAGCGCCTTTACCCTTTGAACTGTGTTGCTTGCTCTGATTGACAAGGAGGGACCGCGCGGTAGTGAGACAAAACAGGGGCACGGCTAGGGCATGGCGGTGACGGCGCTCCGGTGGCTTTCTGGCGACGACGACGGCATGGGGAGAGAGAGCTCGGCGAGTCTCAGCTGGAGGCGGAACCAATTCGACCGGAGAAGAAGCAGAGCGGTGCACCACCGGACTCGAGCGGCGATGGCAGAGACACCACGCCGGAGAAGATGAACAGGGGTGTTAGGAGTTGAACCATAGAACATTAAGCATGAAGGGGTACTAGTGGTTCCATTTTTGCGGTTAGTTCGGTTGAAGAATTACGGGATCAGGCTGCCACCAAGCGACCAGAGTTAGAGAAGAAGGGTACTGGCGATGGCTTGATTTTGCATGGGGGAGCTCAAATGTTTTTGAGGGCTTTTAATCAGCAGTGCTTGGTGATGCTCTAGACCAAAGGGATTTGGAAATGGGATGCTCTATTGCTCGAATTGATCTCGGCTCTGAGCTTCAAGGGGTTTCGGCCTTGGCGGAGCTAAGCAAGACTTGGGTGCGCTGGCTAGAAGGGAGTAGGATGAGATGATGGAGATGAGCAAACGGTTCACTGTGATCACTGAGGTGCAATATATGGCTGAGGAACTGAACGGATGAGCCGGCTTTGGTTGAGCTTGGTCTCGGTTGTGAGCTTCACCGAATGCGACAAGGAAACAGGCGAGCTGGCCAGGCTTTAATTGCTACGGTATGGCACGAGACAGAGCAAGGACGAACATGGCAATGATCGAGCTCGTTGACGCAAGTGATGAGACGACTCAGCGGAAAAATTCAATGAATGACCTCGGCTAACTGTGGCGTTAGGAGTCTTTGGTTCGGTTGGAAGAACAGAAGGAAGGAGGAGATGAAGCTGACAGGTGGGGTCATTGCCACCGGTCAGAGGCTGAGAGATTTGTCCGTTGTGCCCAGCGAAATGGAACAGATAAGGGGGATGGCCCACACGTCAGCGAATAGAGGTCGCAAAAAATCAAGTTTCGGCTCGACTGAGTCTAGTACACGAATTTATTGGGCTGTCAAACTTGAGTATAAAATGTTCAAACTTTTTGAACGGGGTCACTAGATAAATCTTGACTCCTGGTAAAATTTTGAGGTTACAATGAGTTACTGAGAAATTATTAAAATTCTTACAACAGTGACTACTCCTAAATTTTGTTTTGGATTTTGATTTTTCTTTGAGATCAATTGAAGTCTATTATTTCTAATTTTTTTTTTCAAATTTATTTGAGCTAAGAATGCATTTGTAAAATTTTCAGGTCAAAATATGGTCCCATTATTTTATAAAAATTCTGAAATTGAAATTTCTAGATTTTTAGAGGTTCTGTTTTTTTTTAATTTGGAAAAGTATTAAATGAAATTATTAATTTATAATATTTTTACCAAAGGTAGATATTGCATTGAGATTTTCTTGATAATTTTTATAGCTCTAGATAAGATTTATAAATATTTTATAAATTCTAACAATGCATTGTTTTAATTTAAAAGTTGTCTTTTCATTTTGTCTCTTCATTTCTTTATGCATAAAATTTCATTTGCTGGCTAAAAGGGTTTACTTGCATGACCAGGGTTCTCATGGTAATTTTCTAAATTTTTACTTTTTACATTTTTGCCATTTTCTCTTTTTCATTCTTTATTTCCATTTGTTGAATTTTTCATACAAAGTATAAATCCAAAGAAATCCAAATAAAACAAATAATACCAAGAAAACTCAGAAATAATTATATTAAAATTCAAAATATATATTTTTACTTTATTAAAATTTTGGGATGTTACAGCTACACTTGTAGCTTTAAGTTAGAAAAATTTAATTATTACCTGTAGCTAGGGACCAGTGTTATCATTTTTGGAACCACCGCTGCTGGGTCGAGGCTCAGTGTAACATCCCGAAAAATTCAAAAATAAGGAAACTGAAATTTTTGAAATTTAAAAATGGAATAAAATTTAAATTTCAATTTGAATCAAAATTTTAATTTAAACCAATGTCCTTTTCTCATTTTTATGCATTCTAATTTTAAGAAAATAATGAATAACAATATTAAAAGCCTAATCATGAGATTTTTACCCTGAAATCCTGACAATCCTACAAACCTCTATTAGAAATATCAAACATTAAAACTTACATTAGTGAATTTTAGAAATTCAAAACAGAAAACTAATAAGATTGAAAATGATAATGTCAGAATTGTTAGAAATTGAATATAAAATATAAAATCATGAAAATTTTACAGAAGATTAATAATGCTATGTCCGATATTTGATAAAATTTTCATAAAATAATAGTATCATTTCGATCATCAATTAAATATGAAACAGAAAAATTAAAAACCTAGAAAACTGCATTGTCAGAATTTATTAAATTATATAACTTTAATCATCGGTTGAAAATTTTACTGGAGACTTACCATTACCCTACTAATACTAATAAAAAGTTTCATAAAAATCTAAAATCAATCAGCCATTGAATCAGATGAATTAACCCAGACTCGGCCAAAGTCTATCCATATCTGTACCTTTAGTGAGGCTTACAAGTGGGGCCAACTTGTGATCTGGCTCCAGCAGCACTTTGGCCGACACCTCTCCTACCGAATGACCCCACATATCAGCCACTGGTCTACAGTCCTTCTTCTTCCTTTGCTTTCTTTTCTTCTTTTCCCTCTGCCACACGCAGGGCAAGCCAGCAGCGCCTCTGTTCCTATCTCTCTCGCGCCGCAATTTCCATCCTCAGATTCTCGTCCACATCGCCAACCCTGCCGTGCCCTGCCCTGGTTGCTGCAACCCAGAGGAACGAAGAATCTCTCGCGTGTTCATCTCGACCGAAGGCACCGTCTGCCAAAAGATTGCCACGGCAAGGAATCACCCACGGGATTACTGCCACGGCGTGAAGATGGCAGCGAAGCCAGGTCCCTTGCTCTGCCAAAGCCTGCCGAGGCAAACAAAAACACCACATTTTCTTTGCCATGGCAACAACCGCCGAGCCCTCCCGAAATATCTCCAGAATTCGCTTCAAGCCGCCCCTATCCTCCTTATAAACTCGAAAACGCAGACCCTCAACTAGCCTGAGCACTCTGGTTCCTCACCCCGTCCCTCGATTGCGCCGGAACTGTCCTCATCTCCCCCAAATCTGGTGAGGACCAGTGAAAAGGGGGAAAACCAATTCGTTCTCTCCAGTGAAGCTCCACCCAAATCAGTTGACCTGGAGACCCTTGACGGCACGTAGGACCAGTCCCCAACCCCAATCGGAGGTCTTCTTCTCCGGCGAGCCACTACACCGAGCTCCATCTTTCGCCGCCGCACCCGCACGGTGAGACCCCTCTCCCGCATGATTTTTCTTTGAGTTAGGTGCTAAAACGGAACTCTCCATACCCCTTTATGCTCAAAACGGTGAAAAAGGAACTCGAGAAACTCTGGATTCGTGGTTCCACCGTCCGGCCATGGCCTCCGCCGCCCGAGCTCGACGGCGCGCCGACTCCGGCCTTTCCGCAACCGACAACCGGGTCCCCTGGGTGCGCACGCATGTGTTGATTCCCATGGTGGTACCGGAGCGCCGTCATTCACCGTCGTTTGCCGGCAGCGAGCTCGGCCGTGCTCTCCCCTGTCTCTAGTCGCTGCCATGCGGGCCCGGCGAGTCAGCGCCTCAGTCCGATTTCACTCAAAAAAAAGGGAAAGCGTATTCGTTGCACAGAAGCGTATTTTCCTAAAATAGCATATTTCCAATTTCCAGCAATTAATAGACTTTGCTACTTCCAAGTGCTTGGAACTTTTGAACCATAAGTCCAAATTTAATGAAATAAATTTCTAAATTCATATAAAATCTTGTAGATTCAGAATATGCAAAAATATTTAAAACTTCAACTTTGTTTAAAATTTTAACATTAATTTAAAAGAAAATTCAAATATGCCATACATGGAATTTGTGCAAATGAACTCGAAATTACCTAAAACCAATTTTGTTAGAATTCTTATGATTTTGGGAATCTGAATATGTAATAATATGCAGGGTTCACTATGGAAAATGTTCAAGTTATATTATAGAAAGCCATAAGTCATTATTAAAAATATATAGTTCAATAATAAATCATGAATATGAGTTACATAATTTTGTATTGCTGAAATTATAATTATAACCAATACTTTAAGGAATCTCATATCACCATGTTATACTAAGTCAATAAATAAACATGTGATCTCATGTACACATATATGAAATGACAGTCATACATGAACATATATTAAAGAACATATGAAACCTTCAATAATTTAAATCAAAATCCATGTATGTTGTATGAAATTATTTTATTTGGATCTTTCTCTTTGCCTTATTAAGACTTGCTTCTTGCCATGTATTATTCTTGGACGACGTGTAGAACCCGACGAGTTAGGACTAGTCACCGACGAACGTGAGTACGACCTCGGTGATAGTCAGCAAGGCAAGCACCCTCCTTTGACCATGTTGATCCCAGTTTTACAAATGTTTTCATTAAATTTTTTGGTTGCATACGTATATTCATTAAACTCTGCTATATTGTGGGTAACGGTAGCTATACCTGTTGATTCCTGAAACCTCCTTGATATAAATGAATTTGTGAACCTTGATACCTTAGAATCATGGTTAGACAATATATAATGTCACTCTGGGTATATACGATGTTTAATAATCTTGCTTAGCCATGCTTTAGACTTGGTATACGTCAAATTGAGACATTGATCAAATGATACTTGGATATGCTGAGCATGATGATGATTCTTAGACATGTTGAGACATGATGATGATTTTTGGTTATTTTAATTAAAAATGAAAAATAAAATTATAATATTGATGCGGGCAATTATTGGCAATAGCCTGGTGTGCATGGATTTGCACGTAGATTAGGGGGAGATTATTGCCTGTGTCAGATTAAGGACCGAACTATGGGTTGTTTTCAGGCCAAGATAACCGTACAACCACAAGTACTGGTATGGGACAATCTTAACCTATTAAGTTCCTTAAAACTAATTTTGCACATTGGTAGGCTGGAGAATGGTGTACGCCATGCTATGGGGAGAAGTGGGACACACTGGGGTATCATTGATTGCCGTACTATGTACAAATATCTTCTGCCCTGTAGGGAGAAGTGGGACAACTTGGTACACCACTGTTTGTCGTACTAGTACAAATATCTTCTGCCCTGTAGGGGGGAAGTGGGACAATTTGATGTAGCATCACTTGTCGTACTAGTACAAATATCTTCTGCTGCCATAGTATGGGTTCACCAGGCTGGTGTAAAGTTAGGTTTAAGTAATGTAACAGTTATGTTATGATCTCCTTGCTGACACACCAAAGGAAGTGTGTTACTGGCCTGGCAAAAGAGGTTGATCATTTCTTGTGGGTAAAGCTGTACAACTCTGCAGAGTGAAAAACTAATCGATTAGCCGCGCCCGCGGTCATGGGCACTTGGTAAAGTCATCACATAGTTAGCTGTTTTATTTTATAAAATGTGGATTCTGATATATGTTGTCAAGCATCATGATTTGGATTGGATATCCTTGTTGAAAAGGGATTATTTCGGATTGACATGTGTTGTCAATGATTGATTCATGGAGATGATCAAAGGAACTGAGGTTTGTGAAATTTACTATTTTATACTTATATCTTAAACTGCTTTTATTTAAATTCCGTTTATGTTCTACAATTTAGTAAATTCTTTTGCAAACTAGCTTTCTGCAAATTAACCATTAAAGCCTTTCCTTTGAAATGGCCTGCATGTATTATAGGATTTGAAAAAGTCTTGCTGAGTACGCAAGTACTCACCCTTGCTTATTCGTGGTTTTAAGGTGAAGAATCAGAATAGATCGACGAAACTTATTCAACACAGGATTCGGGAATGTTAACGAGTTTTTCTAGGGATTATACCTTGTCAGTTGCCTGAGGGATTGGACGGGCACACTACAAGACTTTAATTCTTTCTGCTGCATTACTCATCCAGGGACCAGTACTGTGTGCACATGAGATTTCCATTTTTGCATTTATGTAAAAATGGGGGTCACTACACTTAGGCAACTCTACGGAAGGCGAGGGCATCTGGCTCTAACTCTAGGAGATCATCGCCATCATCTCGGCCCTCAGGTGCTCCTCACGTGCCATCATCTCCCCTCTCATCTCCTCCCTTATCTCATCCTCATGTGCCATCATCTCCCCCCTCATCTCCTCCTAGATCTGCTCCCTTAGCTGCTTCCTGAGCATGTACTTGATGCGCTCCGCACATGCCTCCCATGATCTTGATCTGGCACTCGCAGCGCCATCTTGGAAGTAGGACTTTTTTGTATGCCCCACCCCTGCAGCAAGCACCCGGCCCTTATGGTCGGGCTTCTTGATCGTAGACGACAGGATGTCATTCGACCCTTGGCTCTGAAAGGTCTCCTGCTTTTTCAGCTAGCTTACCTCCTCTTGCAATAAGCGAGTACAAATTATATCTGAAATACAAGTTGGGTCTACTGCAACGCACTAAGTTAGATGTCTTACAATGATAGAGACGACGTGTGTGGTAGCGTGATTTGCAACTACAAGCTGCCCGTCGCCGGTTTTCGTTGTCCTCGCTAATACCCAGCCGCGTGCCTGCTCCTCACATATGTGGGAGTAAAGCATCGCCGTCTCAGAGTTCGCGTACTCCTCGGCTAGTCACACCTGCTCTGCATTCTTCCCCTCCTAGCCGCCTGTACCAAGGTGGTGCTGGTGCGTGTTATGCCTTTAGATAGCGGTGTTCCTCTCTCTCACCTGCTCTGCCTCGGGCGTGCCCTTCATCCTTGTGAACTCCTCCCAAACATCAGGAGTTATAAACGGATACCTCTCGAATGTTGTGCAGCCTTTTACCACGTACTCGCTGTGCATGAGGACCCTGAAGTGCCTCAAGGCCACACCCATCCTCTTCATGGCATACCGCCTCGCATTGCATTCATCTTCCTCCTCTATAATCCATTTGCCCTTAACCTCGTCCCACAGCCGACTCTTATGCTCGGCGTTGACTTCCTTTCTCCAATCCTTAACCATTAGGGGCACCCTCTCTCTCACCAATTGGCTGAGGAATGACCGATATCGCCCCTTATTCTTGGGAGGACCCGTGCAGACCCCCGTGACATTGAACTGGAGAACCTATGGCATTCTGTCTTTGGCCCCTTTGTTCGGTTCTCAGGCCTTCCTCACCTTACTCGAAGCCTCAATACATGGAACTTGTCTCGGCCCCAGAGGAGCACCTTGAACTCGGTTGGGCAATGAGCCGATGCTCTCTAATTGCGACATTTTGAGTTTTTTTATCTAACATGGTCATATATTTGATATGATAGAAAGCAATTCGTAGCTATTATGTGAACTTGACAATTGAATAGATAATTCATAGCATGTAATTATTCTAGATGAACAAATGATCTTCAAGAAAGTATATCTGTTGACCAACTAAATACATACCAACGATGACTCCTAATCTCTAAATAGGTTAGGTCCTTGTCGAGTTTTGTTACCGACAATAATTTTTATAGGGCTAAGCGCTGGACCCAAACTCAGGGCGCAGGCATGGCTCGTGGCCGTGCCGAAGTTGGCGCTCGGGGCGCAGGCGTGGCTCTTGGCCGTGCCGAAGTTGGCGCTCGGGGCGCAGGCATGGCTTTTAGCCGCTAATGCGAACATCTCCTTTACCGTAGTCGGCGACTTCCGAGATATCTTCTTGATCAAGTTGGCGTCGTTGACTCCTTTCTGAAAGGCCGCTATGACGACCACATCCGAGATGTTCCTTCACAAGATGATTGTAGTACCTTCTAGTCGCCAGACTCCAAACCATGCGCAGCCGCCGGACTTCCAGTCGCCATGCATGCACGGGTCTTCAGGTCGCCGAATCGTGTAGGATCCGCTGCAGGCAACAATGACGCAAGTAGAAACTCTGATCTTCTACTCGCCCATGTTTCTAGTCGATGCTCCTTCCTGCATATACAAGAACAAAAGCATAAGCAAAGAAATTATCTAGTCGCGATCATTCATGCATGCGGCTCCAACCACGGAGGAAAATATCGATCTCGTTTATTTGTTTCCCAAATACGGCCAATGCTCTCTTTCTTTGTTCTCGGTTTTCAACTCTTCTAGTCGCCAGAAGATGCACGAGAAATCAAGTCTTCTAGTCGGTGATTTTTCCTCACGCCTAGTTTGTTGATTTTTCCTCACACCATGCACTTCTTTCTAGTTGGATGATCTCCTTCACTTTGCATGCATGCACGGCCGCCTTCTTGCCGTCAAACAACGCTTCTAGCCGCCCTTGATTTTTCTAGTTGCCAGGGGACTCCAGCCCTACGCATGCATTAACCCTCCAGCCGCCGGCCAAGTAGAACACAAAGGAAATCACGGCCAAGAGATCTCCCGAACTCAAGCATGCATGCAGCACAAGAATATCTAGTCGGCCTGACTTCTTTACGTTGCATACAAGCTCGTTGGAAGCAATCAATCTTCTAGTCGCCAGGACTTTTCGCCAGGAGCACAGCCACCGACCGGCCAGGAAGGCAAGATACAAAAGCTCTCGCCAAAAAACTTCAGCCGCACGGCTGTATGTCACAGCCGCCAGAGAAGCAAAAACTTTGTCGCGTGAAAAACGGCCGCCGTCGCCCAAAAAAGCCAAACTTCCGCTGAAGATTGCCATCAAGCTTGCTGAGATTGATCTTAGCGCAGCCCCTACCTAGCGCGCCAACTGTCAAGTTTTATTACCAACAATAATTTATATAGGGCTAAGCGCTGGACCCAAACTCGATGGTAGCACAAGACACGGGAATTATACAGGTTCGGGCTCTCACGGTGGAGATAATACCCTAATCCTGTGCTCTGGAATTATGATTGGCTAGCTTATTTGCTTATGTTGCTCTTGTCTATTTTCTCCTCCCCGCCCCTCCCTTTATATAGCAGAGGAGGGCGGTTACAAAAAGGAGTCCCCCTCGGATGCGAGGTGGAGATTATATCTCTTTCCTTATCCGTTATACATGATAGCGGCTAGGATTACAATTGTATCCTCCCTAAGCAGGGTTGGTTTCCATCTTCGGGGTTTCCTTGTTGCGCATGGCGGCCTGCCTCCTGAGCAATACCCATCTTCATGTAGTCGGCTTGGCCCATCCTCTCTTGGGTGGTCCTCTCGGCCCGCCATGCAGATACCCGGGCTCCATATACTCCACAATCCTAATCCCATTCAAGGTTATGTGGTTCGGGCAAGTTCCTAAGCTGTTGTACAACTCTAGAGAAAATTTCAGCAGCATCTCCCCACTGTTCTCTAGATACACATCTCAACAACAGGTCAAGAAGGATGTGTATCCGGAGAACACTAGGGAGATGCTACCAAAATCTACTCTAGTATCCTCGAACTATCCAAAAAATGTGGACAATTCGAGACTGCTTGCTGATAAATATGCCATTTTGATCAGCATATTCATAAACAAACACTCTCGAATGGGAGACGTAGGTTACGCAACTTAAACTCTAACATCATGCTGATAATAAGAGCAAGAATAAATTGCTAATCCAAAATAACAATATGAAAATTACATAATCCAAAGATAGCAGCAATGACATAATCAAAATGATACAGCATAACATAAACTTTATGTCACTTTTGTAATGAATCATGTCTAGTAAAACAATTTGATGAATAATCTGCTGTATGAATATATATTTATGCATCTCAGATAAGGGCTCGTTCGACAGTAGCTACCAAATCAACTAAAACAGTGAAGTCTAGTAGCTAGCTAATACTGTAACCAAACCAGGAATTATACAGATCAGTAGCAAGTCCCACAAGCAATAGAGGATAGATAGAGAGCAATGTGTAATATATATACTCACAAAGGAATAGTACTCTGAGCTGGTCGGAAGGAGGAGAGGAGGTGTCGGCGTCGGGGAAGGAGGCGACGGTGGGGGGAGGCAATGCAGTCATCGAGGAAGGAGGGCGCGCGATGGACAGGAGGAGAGGAGGCGGTGGCATTGAGGAAGGAGGCGGCGGTGGGGGGAGGCGGACAGGCGCGGGGAAGGAGGGCGGTGGGTGGGGACAAGAGGAGAGGAGGCAGTGGCATCAGGGAAGAAGGTGGCGGTGAGGGGAGGCGACGGAGGCATTGGGGAAGGAGGGTGCGCAGTGGGGAGGGGACAGGATGAGAGGAGGCGGCGGTGTCGAGGAAGGAGGCGAAACCACAAAAGACCAGATGAAATGGAGAGTGAATCGCAAAAATATTCATGCTTAGGATTATCTGAATTGGTTCCAAACAAACCGATTCTAATGACAAGTCATCTGAATCGGTTCACACAAAAAACCAATTCTGATGACAAGTCATCTGAATCAGTTCACACAAAAAACCAATTCTGATAAGAAATCATCTGAATCGGTTTCCATAGAAAAATCAATTTTGATGATATATCATCTGAATCAGTTCCCATAGAAAACCGATTCTGATTACATGTTATCTGAATCGGTTCCCATATAAAATCGATTCTAATGGCCAGTTTGTTCGGTGCCTAAGAGTTTCACCTCGGACTGGGTCCGTGATGAACCACTTTCTGTGCTGGATTAAATCTTTCTTAGTCCGTAGTAAAACATTTATTTATGTAAGACTATCTGAATTGGTTCCGCCAAAAAACCGATTGTAATGACAAGTCATCTAAATCGGTTCACATAAAAAACCTACAATAATAGTATCTCGTACAAATTTAATCTCAATTGGTTTTCCCATAGAAACCGACAATGATAGTATCTAATGCTACAAATTCAATCTCAATCGGTTTTCCTAAAGAAACCAACACTGATCATATCAGACCCTTCGTCTTCTTGGTGGTATAAATTTGTGCACTACACAAGAGGCTCTTCACGTTCCATTCGTCTTCAAGCCAGCAAGCATGCACAACCATTCATATTCAAGCCAGCAACCGTGCGCAATACCACAAGCCATGGCAAGGGCGCCGACGCTCAACATTGTTCTTCCCAATGAAGTCCTCATCCATATCCTCAGCCTCATGGCTTCAAGTTCGTCTTGCCCCATGGCTGACCTTTGCAGCCTACGAGCCACATACTAACTGTTTCGTTTCTCTTTTCTTTGGTTTTCTTTTGATTTGATTAATTAATTGGTTTTCTTTAATTTTTTGGCATATTGCAGTTGCAAGACCCTGTCTAAGGTGGCCAAGGATTGGTACATGGGCAAGCGGGTGTCGCTGCAGAATAAGGCGACGAAGTGGATGGAGAATGAGTGCTACCTCACCGTCGTCAGCCACCTGGCTAGGGCCGACAACCTAGAGGCTTGCTTCGTTGTCGGCCTCAAGGCCGTGCTCACCGAGTCCAAGCACGAGGACATGCAGCATGGCGTCGCGTGGCTCGAATAGGCGGCCACTGGCAGCGACAAGGCGGTGGCTTACGTGCTCGGCCTCCTCTACTTCACCCGGGTAGAGATCGATCTGGCCAAGCACTACTTCACCCAGCTCGAGAGTGATCGGGTTGCCTGTCGCTGTGGTTGCGTGTGCGTCGACATGGCCAAAACTATCAACCGGGAGTGCAAGTGCTACCGGAAGATTGTCCTTGCCACGGTCCAGAACCTGGTATGGAGGAAAATGGTCAGTGTGCGGGGAAAGAAGCCTATGCTGCCGGAGTAGTGTAATACAGCAAAATTGTTTTCCTTGTTTTTTTGGCCGGAGTTGTCTATCTTGTCAATTGTTGTTTCGCGCCAAGAATTTGGTTATTTGGTTTGCGCTAGTGGTTAAAAGATGGATGTTGGTTTTAGGAGGGGTTTTTGGGAATTTTTCCCTTCCCTCACCTAATCCCTCTCTCTCTTCCTATTTGTGTGGCTGGCATTTTCCTTGGAGGACAGCCCTGCAGCCAGCCAAGTCCTCCTGCGCCCCTCCTCATTTCCTCCTCCCTGGCGCCTCCAACTTCTCCTGGCGCATGCTCTCCCTGGCGCTTCCAGCTCTTCCTGGCGTCTGCTCCTGGCTGAGGTCCTCCTACGCCTGTCCCTGGCTGAAGCCCTCCTGCGCCTGCTCTCCCTGGCGCCTTGCTTCCCCAGCCGTGCGCCTCCAGCCCAGCTCCGGCCAGCCGTCGCCCCAGCTCCGGCGAGGCTCCGGCGACTTCCCCCTCTGGCCGGCGAGCTCTCTTCCTCCCGTGTGGCAGCATCTTCTCCTCCACCTCCCTTTCCTCCATGAGAAAGATTGGAGGTAAAAACCCTAGAAAATTTGGGGAGTTAGTTGCTTGCATGCAAGGTGTTTGTGCTATTGTCTAGCTAGGATTCATGATTTTGAGATGTTGGAGGTTGGGGAAATGGAGAGACTAGAGTGATTTGAAATTTCTGGTTCGAGCAGATTTTTGCCCCCTGTTAGAGCTGCTGTTTGAAAATTTTACAAGCGTTTCCTGGGGGTTTGGCTATAACGAAAGTTGTAGATAATTGAATTACCTTTCAATGAAGACTTGAATCGCTAAATTTCGTTCAGCCGTTTAAAAGTTATGGCTATTTTATCGCGTGCTGTCCAGAACGCATTATTTCTGCGGCTGTCTGCTGTTCGTCGCAAATCTGAGAATAATTGGTGTTTTTCTCGGTTGGTCGGCTATAGAAAAAGTTGTAGATAATCGAATTATCTTTCAATAGAGGCTAAAATCGCTAAGTTTCGTTCATCCGACTAAAAGTTATGACCGTTTTACCGAGTGCTGTCCCGAGTTGGCAGATTGATGTTTTTAGGTTTTAGGAGTGGGCTGCAAAGCCGACTTAGTTATGAGTTTTGTGTTGATTTGGGCGTGTTTTCAATGGGTTATATCCTCGTGCAGGTGGTGTGATCCCGGTTGTGGCATCTTCTTCTCGCCACATTGTTTCAGGAAGTTAAAGGCAAGTGTATTGTATTCCGTTGTGGCTTAGGTGGCCATTTGGTTTTGCAAACATATAATTATCCATATGTTGTTTTAATATTTTCATGTTTGATTTTGCTTGCGATGTGATGAATGAGAATGGCTAATTGATTATGCTATCATTCAAACCTAAATTATATGTAAGTGCATCAATTTATTGAACTTTGTGAATTGTAGGTTAAATGTCTTGATTGGTTTGATTTGTGAACCGCTAAATGTTTGTTGTGGTTATATTAACAACACTAGTATGGGTAGGCTATGTGGGTATCCATGAATGACATTAAAGAATCATGTGCCTTGTCCATGTGATTTGTTGTGATAACTTATGTTCCATGTTGGTGCTCATTAGTAGGTTTAGGGTATTATTGGTATCAAAGACATGAGTTTTGAGTTAAGAATGATGGTTTAATTCGTATTCATGATAAAGGATTATGGTTTTTGTATGAAGTATTGATGATAAATGAATTGAATGTGAGGACGGATTATGAAGTTTGTTTGCGAAAATGGTTTGATCTATAATCAAGATGGATGATTTGGTGATCATGAAGATGGATTATGACTGTAACGGGTGTAGTAATGATATTTGTGACTATGTAGATATGAGTGTCGAGAAAATGTAAATGAATGTTGAGAATATGAATATGAGTGATGAGAATATGAATATGAGTGATGAGAATATGAATATGAAAGTTGAGAATATGAATATGAATGTTGGGAATGCGGATATGAGTATTGAGAATATGGATATGAATGTGAGGAATATCATTTGCATATGTGCATTCATGAATTGCATTGAGCAGGCGGTGAGAAAGTTATACTAAGTATGACTAATCCGAGTGCTCGGAGTTCCTACCCGTAGTCCCATCCTTGGCGTGGATAGGAGCGTAAGAAGCGAGGACCGCCATGGGTAGCGGGCAAGTCCTGTTTGCAGAGCCCTTCCACAGGATGGTTGGGTTTGAGGGCACGACGACGGGTGGTGCTCGGCAATACCGGTATGTGCTAAAAGAAGAGATGAGACATGCATGGTTGGATTTGAGGGCACGCATCGACGGGTGGTGCTCGGCAATACCGGTATGTGCTAAAAGAGGAAATGAGACATGCATGATGCATCATATGCATGAGAATTGTGAAATATGCATGAGAATTGTGAAATGAAATGAAATGAGCATATGAACATGCAAGCATATTTGCATCTGCATTGCATTGACAAGGAGGATTCATGTTTAATGAATTGCTTGTGATGTATGGATATGCTATTCTGCTTTTATTTGGCATATTTGCATTTGTATTGCATTTACGATGATGAATTATGTTTAATGAGTTGATTGTGATGTATGGATATGCTATTCTGCTTTTATTTGGCATATTTGCATCGTATTGCATTTACGATGATGAATTATGTTTAATGAGTTGATTGTGATGTATGGATATGCTATTCTGCTTTTATTTGGCATATTTGCATCTGTATTGCATTTACGATGATGAATTATGTTTAATGAGTTGATTGTGATGTATGGATATGCTATTCTGCTTTTATTTGGCATATTTGCATCTGTATTGCATTTACGATGATGAATTATGTTTAATGAGTTGATTGTGATGTATGGATATGAGATTCTGCTTTTGTATGTTTTGTGCACTTGAGTATGAAAGCATAAATGCATTCCATTGCATTGTGTGTTGCAACTGATAATTGGGGTTGATGAGAATGGGAAGAACAGGTTGAGGATTGAGGCGTGGACTCATCCAAACATGTATATTGAGGCGAGGGTAAGATTTAGTTATGTTTTCGAGTTAGTGTGGTAAGTGGAGTTGGTTATCGTTTCTTTTACTTGTTGATTTCCATTTAGTAATGGCTATATCAAATTCTAGAGTAAAAGTAATTCAATTGAATTCATTACTTTTTATTAATATTGCACTTTGCTGAGTCTTGGACTCACGCTTGTTTGCTTCCTGTTCTAGGTACCACGTCGATTAAATGCAGTTGGGAGTAGTATCACGTGCACTGTGCGGTCTCCAACCATTCATTTAATCAATTCATTAATTCTGGATGTAATTAATTCGGTTGTAGTGTGTTGTTGTCATGGTGAAGTTATTAATTCTTTTGGATGTGTGATTGATTATCTAAGGACCTGCTAGAATGTTTCATTCTAGTTTGAGTGATTGATATATCCTATAACTGTTTTGTTCTTTTGTCTGCTGAGTGGATGTCCTCTGTTCTAGAGAGGTCATGCCGAAATTTTGTAAATTTCGGTGGCTTAGTTTTAAGCCAGATTAAGAGTTTAGAGATTGAGTTCATTTTCAGTCTTTTCGTAGAGGTGTCATTCTTTTAAGTGGGATTTTGGGTAGCATTCGCGGTGCGTTTGGCACCGGGGTGTTACAAGTAGGGCCCATGGTGCTGCCGGAAAATGGCCTGTAGTTGGGAGGATTACAAACCCATCTGTAGCAATGAATGTAGGATTAGAAATGAGTACGTAGAGTTCATGACAAAATTGCATGAACTACATTTGTCTATAGCGTGAGCTTTGAGAATTAATGCTATTTATTTTCCATGTTTCATTTTGTTAAATACCGGTGGCGTAAAAAGCGTGAAGAGGTTTTCAGCTGCAACACACCGCATTTAACGCCGGTTCAAGGATGCTTGTGGCGTGCAATCGATTTGACCACGCCATCGATAAGGAAAGAATTGTAAATTCAATCATGCCGATCCTCAAGGTGAATCGGCTAGAACAAGAATCAGCCAGAAAAGCCGATCCGAAAGGGTAACTAGATTAGCCGATTAGGACTAATCCGGGGGTAGAAGGTAGATCGATTCTGAAAAGGCGATGCGCAACAAGACAGAACAAATCAAACCTGAAAAAGCCAATGACGATCAAACAATCGGCGATGCGCAACTTTATTTGATCGATGTCGACTTACGGAGGAAGGATTACAATGCTAAAAGACTAAGAACTATGAAAAGTAAAAACTAGATGTGTTGGTTGATTGTGGATGCCTCTTCAAGCGACCTTGCGCGCATATATATACGCTTAGCCGATCCGAGTCCCGATCCAATACGACAACGTAATCCGAATCGGCTTCATAGTTTCCTTCTGGTCTCTAGTTTCCAACTGTTATCTGTACGTCGTATGAAATTTTTATATGCTTATCCAAATTTCCACAGATTCTTTCGTTCCCTATCCAAACTCATTTTTTCTGCCGATTCTTCTGGAAATTTCCAAAACTGGTGCAAACAATACCAAGTTTTGTTCTATTGAATGTCAAGTTTTAATTTGTTTAATACCAAGTTTAAACTACTCAGTCACAATGTCTCTATCGGTTTTAGTCGAAAAACCAACACAAACAATTAACAACTAGTGAAATTGCGCAGGAGGAGCAAGGTTTTAGCCAGGCATTTTGTATCGGTTCAAGACTAAAAATTGATTCTGATATACATTATCAGTATCGATTCATAAAGCAAACCAATTCTGATGAGTACACTATCTATATCAGTTCTTAAAGAAAACCGATTCTGACAATACTTCTATCCGTATCAGTTTACTAAGAAAACTAATTCTGATGGGTCACTATCTGTATCGGTGCACAAAGAAAACCGATTCTGATAAGCTTTCCATCCGTATCGGTTTACTAAGAAAACCAATTCTGTTAAACACACTATCTGTATCGGTTCACTATGAAAACCAATTTTAATAAGCTTTCTATGTTCTCAATTTTAATCATACCTCTGCAAGTTTTGAATTTTCAACATTTCATCAAAGAGATAAAAGGCCATAACATTTTCATATGTTGTTTAAATTATTAGACATTTTTTAGAAACATACTTTAGGATACTGCAAAGCTTTTCAAAAAAGAATTTTTTTCAAAAAGAGTCATCATTCAAGAAATATGCCAAAATTCAATTCGTAGGTATCATTTTTGCGTAAAGTGTAGAAAAGTCAAACCTTTTTTAAATTACTCCTGAGTTGTTTGAACATTTCCAGAAATGAACTTTCAACTATTTACGAGCTTTCCCAACTATAATTTCATGCAAAGGAATTTTCTTTAACAACATATGGCACAAATTTTCTTTCACAGCATATATACAAAAGCAATTATTCAACTTGGATTTATACACTGCATATATTATGGCCATCGCCGAAAGCAATGCTCTCATTGTTGGCACCGGAAGAGCCATTATAGTTCTCCCTATGGGTACTCGTTTAATTATAGAAAATACCCTATTGTACCTTGAGTCCAGTCGCACTCTCTTAAGTTTTAAAGACATCCGTCTAAATGGTTTCTATATGGAGACTGAAAATGAGGACGGTAAAGAATACCTACTCATGGCTAAGTTCAACAGATATAATAAATGTGTGGTCGAAAAACTCCCTTCCATCTCCTCCAGTCTATATTTCACATATATAAAACCTGAAGTTTATGTTGTGATGAAAACCATAGTTAAAACCCCAAAAATATTTAAGATCTTGCATGATCGTCTGGGTCATCCTGAATTGAATATGATGAGAAGAATAATAAATAATTCTGCTAGCCATAACATAAAAACTACAACTTTTCCCAAACCTGAAGCTTTTCATATACCTTGTTTGTGCTAAAGGAAAGCTGATAATTCGCCCCTCTCATCTTAAAATTCCAGAAGAATCACTAAATTTCCTAGAGAGGATTCAAGGTGATATCTGTGGACCAATTCAGCCCTTGTGGGGCCCCTTCAGATATTCTGTGGTGCTAATAGATGCTTCTATTAAATGGTTCTATGTATGTCTCTTATCTATTAGGAACCATGCTTTTGCTAAATTAATTGCCTAATCATTAAATTGAGAGCCTCCTTTCCAGAAGAAAGGTGTTTGCACCAGTTTTTGGAAACTGCTAGAAGAATCGGCCCAAAGGTAGGAGTTTGAATGCGGTACGAAGCGCCACTTTGGAAAGTCTGGATAACGTACGAAAGCTTCGGATGGCATGAGGATGAAATTTGGAAACAGAGTCCAATTGGGAAACTATAGCCGATTCGGATTGTATTGACGTATTGGATCAGGACTCAGATCGGCTAGCAGGTATATAAGGTGCGCCATGGGCTAGATTGAAGGACATCCACGATCAACAACACATTTACTAGTTTCTTTCATAGCTTTTAGTCTTTTAGCTTTGTAATCATTCCTCTGTAAGTCGACATTGATCAAATAAAGTTGCGAATCGCCGATTGTTTGATCATCATCGATTTCTTCAGGTTTGATTTGTTCTGTCTTGTTGCGCATCGCCTTTTCAGAATCGATCTACCTTTTACCCTTGGATTAGTCTTAATCGACTAGTCTAGTTACCCTTTCTAATCGGCTTTCTGGCCGACTTCTGTTTTAGCCGATTCGATCTTAAGATCGGCTAGATTGAATTTTATAAACTCTCCTTATCGATTACAGGGTCAAATCGATTGGCACGCCTCGCACACATTGAACCCGGCGTTCGTCTGGTGTGTTGCGACCAGAAACCCCCTTCACGTTTTTGGCGTCAACAAAAGGATTAAGTCCATTCGCATGGACAATACTGGTGAGTTTACCTCAAAAACATTTAATGATTATTGTGTGGCTCTAGGCATTAATGTAGAGCATTACGTACATCATGTCAACACTCAAAATGGCCTTGCGGAGTTATAATTAAGAGAGTAAAGCTTATTACTAGGCCACTTTTGCATAATTGAAGGTTACCCACTAGCTATTAGGGCCATGCTGTGCTACACGCTGCATCATTAATTCAACTCAGACCAACTGCATACCATGAAATTTTTCCTTTGCAGCTAGTGTGTGGGAAAGAACCAAATATTTCCCATCTGCGAAAATTTAGCTGTGTTGTATATGTGCCAATCTCTCGACCACTGCGTACCACTATGGGACCTCACCAGAAATTGGGGATCAATGTAGATTATGAATCTCCGTCAATTATTAAATACCTAGAGCCTATGACAGGGAATCTGTACACGGCTCGGTACGTTGATTGTATTTTTGATGCGGATAATTTTCTGGCATTAGGAGGAGATAAGTACCATATTGAAGAATGCCAGAAAATAGATTGGAATGTCACTGGTATTCAGTCCTTAGATCTACACATTGAAAAAACCAAACTTGATGTTTGAAGAATAATAAGTCTGCAACAAATAGCCGATAATCTGCCAGATGCCTTCACTGATCATAAGGGAGTGATAAAATCTCATATACCTGCAGTAAATACAGCTGAAAGAGTAGAAATACCCCAAAAGGTTATTGAACCCACTCTTGCCCGTCATGACAAAACGAGGGGGAGGCCTCTAGGTGCATGGGACTCAGTTCTACGAAGACGTCTGCAGAAATGAAGAATCGAGCAAATGAGACCACTACCTGAGACAGTTGAAGAAGCTCAACCTATTGTTGAGAAAATCCCTGAAGTGAGCTATCGATGTGTATGATCGGCAATAAAGAAGAATGAATTGGGCAAGGCGGAAGATCTGAGCTCGATGGTAACGCAAGACACGAGGAGTTTTATCCAGGTTCGGGCTCTCCGATGGAGATAATACCCTAGTCCTACGTTCGATGCTTTTCTGAGTATGAAAGTGTGTTCCTTTCTTACAAATCTTCCATTCCTCTCTCTCGAGGCTCTCCTCCTCTTTATACGACAGAGGAGGATTGCCAGCGTATAGAAGAGGGAGTGGTTGATGCACACTAGGGGGGTGGTTGGGCACAGAGGAGAGGTTGTCTTGTGCATGGCCGACCACGCACAGTAGCCTGTAGGAGCAGAGCCGCCCTCTGCAGGGGCGCAGGTGCTACCCACCTAACCGGTCAGCACCTTCTCCCAGGCTTTTCCCTTGCTGCGCACGGCTGAAGCCTTCTGGATAGTCCCTCCTTTGTATCGCCGGCCTAACCCACCCCTTTGAGGTGGTCCGGATGGCCCATTAACCAGGTACCCGGCGTCCATGTATTCCACAGTAGCCCCCGAGTGCTTCGCGATCGAATTGCCATCTTTTGGTTGCTTCTCGGTTGTCATGGTACACACCAGATGTCTCCAATTATGTGGATTTAGGAGAATTATATAAAAGAAAGACTAAAATTGTCGACATTTATTTCGCCTCTAAAATTACTAAAACTCTTGAACTAGATCCAAAACCAAAGTCAATGACAGAGTGCCAGAAGCACTCAGATTGGGTCAAATGGAAAGAAGCAGTTAAGGCAGAATTGCACTAGCTTAATAAAAAGAAAGTATTCAGTCCTGTTGACCGGACACCTCCTAAAGTGTTCCCTATAGGATCAAAATGGGTTTTCATCTGGAAGAGAAATGAAAATAATGAGGTGGTGAGATAAAGGATTCTGTATCATCTCAGTATTTGTCGATGATCTAAATTTCATCAGAACCACAGGGGACATAAAGGAAGCAAGTGCTTACCTTACGACAGAGTTTGAGATGAAAGATTTGGGTAAAACCAAATTTTGTTTAGGCCTGCAACTAGAGCATTTCCCAGAAGGAATCCTTGTACACCAGTCTTCCTATACCCGGAAGGTATTGGAGTGGTTTAATATGGATAAATTGCATCCTTTGAAAACCCCCATGGTCGTAAGATCCCTTGAAGTGGATAAAGACCCTTTCAGACCAAGGATGGAAAATGAGGAAGTCTTAAGACTTGAAGTCCCATATTTAAGTGCCATTGGAGTACTCATGTTTCTTATGAATTGCACAAGGCCTGATATTACATTTGCAGGGAATTTGCAAGTAAGACATAGTGCAGCTTCAACCAAAATACATTAGGCTAGTGTCAAGACATTGCTTAGATACCTCTGTCGATGTTTTTCACCGTACAGGACCCTGTCAACCGACGGGGATTCTCCCAGCAAGGAGATTAATGTTCGGTAGAGGGCGTCTTCACGATCGGAAACCCTACTGACTCTCACGCGAGGGAACCCGGGGTCAACAGACCAAAGAACACAACGATGTACCCAGGTTCGGGCCCCCCAAGGTGGGTAATAGCCCTACGTCCTGCTAGATCACTATTGATGTATGTTGAGAGGGTTACAATGCTCTTTTTCTCTCGCTCTCTAGGTCTATCAATCTTTTTTTCTCGATTCCCCCTCCTCCATGCACCAGAGAGCTCCCTTATATAGACTGGGCTGGCTCGAGCAGGTGAGAGGATGACATCATACTGAGCTGTGGCTCATTTATTACACTCATCAGAGTTGTCTTGTTCCTCATGCCTCATTTAATGTCGGCGCATGGCTTCGCCTGGTCCACCCAGGATGTGACTTTCCTGCGACAGGTTAGGTGTGAGGCGTCAGAGGAATGGGCCATCGTCGCATCGATAGCAGAATTCTTCACAACCAATGTCCTAACACAGCTTGTCAGACTTTGACACGGCGCGTCAGGGGAAGGAGACTTCGAGGTGAAGCCTTCTTTTCATCCTTTTAGTCGCCTACGCGGCCCAACGGGCAGGACGTGATCGCCCACTTGCTCACCAGTGCGTCTCTCGGCCGACGCCGCAAGCCGCGTAGTCGCCACCTACTTCCAGCCGCCACGTGGTGCATACACCGCGGCAAGGCATAATCGATCGCTTGCCGCCAGCCGCCACCAGGTCAACATCGGCGGCAGGCGTGGTTGCCCACCTACTCGCTAGGCCGCCACGCGGGCCGACGCCTGGCGGGAAGGGCGTGTCGCATCGCCTACCCGCTGAGCCACCACAGGCCGACGCAGAGCGAAGTGGCGTGGTCGCCCACTTGCTCGCCAGCCGCCACGTGGCCGATGCCGTGACAGGCAGGCGTATCGTCTGCCCGCCCGCCGAGCCGCCACCAGGCCGACACCGAGCGGCAGAGGTGGTCGCCCACCTCTTCGAGCCCCCGTGGGCGGCACGACGGCGGGCAAGGCGAAATCGCCGGCCTGCCTGGAAGGCCGTCGCTTGGGCTCGCTTTTCTACGCGGAGAGGGTACCCTGGCATAAAGTACGCTGACAGTAGCCCCCAGGTCCATCCTGGAACGCGCTTCAGGTTCTTTCAGGCCTCATTTATTGTCAATGCGTTCCCGGATGGGCCCACCACTTCTGAACATGCAACCGTCTCGGTCCTCCCACTTCCGTTGATTTTTCTCGGGACCCGAAATGCCTCATGCCTTTGTCTTTTCACGAACCGTTGGTGCGAGGGGCGTATATATATGCACAACCACGCCAAGCAGTTTACGCTCTCTTCTTCTTGCGCACTTTGCCTTGTCTTCTCAACTTGGTTTAGAACCCTTGCTCTTGCTCCCATGGCTCAAGCCTTCCCATCCTGTACAGTCGACAAAGAAAGGCTGGGATGGCTTGCCAAGATCGCGCCGGAGGGCTCCCTCAGCCTCCGCCATGGCACCCCCATGCCGCGGAGTGCCCTAGGGGAGATTATTATCTTCGCCTGGGGGATGTTGGCGGGCCTGGTGCCGCCATTTTTTGAGTTCTTCCTTACTATCCTCCATTTCTATGAAATCCACCATCTTCATCTTACTCTCAACTCTATTCTCATCCTCTCCACCTTTGCATACCTCTGCGAAATGTTCGTGGGGGTAATGCCCAATCTTCTTCTCTTCCGCTATTTCTACATCTTCCACAGTTCTTCTGGCGGCGGAATTGCGGGGAGCTGCCATTTTCGTCTTCACGACGGGTTGGCCCCTCACTATATTCCCTTCCAGCCCAACTCCAACTGGAAGACGTGGTGGAGCGATCGGTAGACGTCGGCGACGATAGTGGGTCGACGCCCTTGTGATGCCTGGCGAACCAGTGGAGGTCCGTGAGAGTTGGAGCTCGCCCGTCAAGGAGACGGCATGTCGGGACCCGAATCTGCAAATCGGGACCCTCTGTGTAATCTGTACTAGTCCAGGATCACGCTAGTACACACAGGAATAACAGGTTGAAGTACCACAATCATACACAATGGAATTAATAATAAAGTACTTCAAACATAATTATAAACGAGTTACATGACCTTATGGTCACCTTACAATAATTCGCCACGCAGGGCGATAAATATCAAAGTAGCACAAGTTCAATAGCGGAAGCAAAAGTACGGTAGTGAAACCCCTCATAGCCACAGGCAACTGAGTGCGGCTCAACCCTAATCGTCCTGACCTTCGTGGAACTCCTCCTCCCAAGCTGGCATAGCTTCTTCTTCTGAGGTTTTTGTCGATGCAAGGGTGAGTATACAACATACTCGACAAGTCATGCACAATGCAGTTCTATTACTACATGCATGGCTTATTCCGAAGGAAAAGCTTAAATGGTTATTTTGCATAAAGCAGAATTTCTTTTTAACAGGTAATCCTTAATAGATTAAAAAGCGGTAAAACCAATATTATTAATATTTACATAATCAATCCTTTTCCAAGAGTTTGGCACACAGCCCTAGCTTGATTCATTAGCTTTTGGCACACAGCCGCCCATTCCACATTTTTATTTTGTGAAAATCTAACCCTTGACTGTAATCACCGAGCATTGTTCAATATCATGACGCTGCTATTCAATAGATTTACACACACACTCGCAGAGGTCACATACACTTTACCCACAGATACAAATCGCTCACCACACAGTGATTGATTGCAACAAAGTCTTTCAGAGACTAACACTTAACCAAAGGAACCTCTCCAAGATTGCCTTTCTAACACTTCCTCACACAGAGCCAAAGTTTAGAATATCCATGACATGCTTGATGGGTACCAAGCCGCGGCATGTACGCCCCCACACGGTTACACTCTTGCATAATTGTCGCCCCGAGGTGTCAGAGGAAAGATATTAGAAACCTACTAAACTAGGTCTGTCCCATTCCGGACAAGTGGTTGTACGAGAAACTCAGTTCAAAAGCTCGCAAGGTGAAGTCCTTAGTTGTCCCAGGCAAGACATCCATCTTTTATATCTCGGCACACAGCCTTTTCATTCTTTAATTAACACATCCCGATGCCACACAGGCCCGCCTGGCACGAAGCCTTCTTGCCACTTGCCCCGATCCAAATCATTTTCCCACCCCGGGTTTGCATTTATGCAACACATGCCAATGCCCACTTCATTGCTTGAGTAGCACCACACAGGTCGCTACCCCCAATTCCATCTCATGACATCATCGCATTATTCAAAAATGCGTTTCATAAATGTTTAATCAATATTCTTTTGCAAATTCGAAGTCATTCACGCACATAAGCATACTAAGTAGCTAATCACGGTCTAGCCTCCCGTGTTGGCTTTATAATAGCAACCAACATAAATTAAGATCTTAGGTTGACAAGTGTTTCAGGTTATACGATTAATATTAACAAGGTGACATAAACAAGGTAGGTGCATTATCTAAACTACCCAAGATTTATCAATGTCATTTTCTTAATGAATATAGCATGCATAGGTTAAAAGGAAATACATTTTAAAAGTCTAGGGGCGATATGGTCAAAGCATGACTTGCCTTCAAATAGCAGTTGATTCTGATCTCGCTCTTGTGACGGGTCTTCAAATTCTTCCCAAGAACTTCCTAAATCCTGAGTCTACTACGCATCTAATGAACATATAATAAATACACAATACAGACAGCAAGATAAATTTTAAAAATAAAATAAAAATCATCGATAAATAGTTCACATTTTTACAAATTTTTGGGCACTGGAATCACTCAATTCCGAGTTAAAACGCAAAAGTTATAGCATTTACAAGTTTTCTGAAATTTGATTAAATGAATAACCGAATTACTCTATTTATTTTCCTATTGAAAATCCGGTTAATTCTTCTCGGCGTGACACGTGTCAACACCAGAGACTTCCACGTCGCTCACACAACATCGACAAGTGGGTCTCGGGTGATGTCGCGGTCGACATCAAGATACCCGGGTCACTCCAACAAGTGGGCCCATGAAAAGGTGCTCGATCCGATAAAGACGTACCAACTGCGGATCGACGCTAGCGGCGCGATCTCGGCCCTCCATCAAGGATCCGATGGCTATCTTCAACCGCGCCGACCGAGGCTACGTGATCGCTGCGCTCACCGTCGGATGAGGATCCTACTGCCGTGTTACCCACACGCCATCGCTATCAAGCCTACGCAAGCAATGGGGGCGGTTGGATCAAAATCCGACGGCTAGCGCTACCCCGAGAGTTTACTATTCACTAGCCTACGTGGCCCAATGGGGATGGTCAGATCAAGATCCTACGGTCGAGATCTATCGAGGCTAATTGAATTCAGCTCTACAGAGGGGAAGCGTGGCGTTACGAGAGCCGAACGATGGGGATCCGACGGTGGCGGTGAGTCGCGATGCTCGAAGGAGGGGCGCGGTGTTTGTCACCGGATTCGTGGAAGACAAAGACGCTTGAGGCGCCGAGGCTTCTCCGGTAAGCGAGTGGTCTAGTCGAGCGCAAGGACACGCATACAAACTCGCAGAAAGGCCTCACCGCGCGAGAGGGCGGACGGCAAATAAACGCGAAGGAAACCGAGGCGGTGGAGATGGCAACTACGACAAGCTTCCGAGAGAGCTACGGTGCACGGCAGGGAATGAGAGAATGAGCAAAATGAGTGGTGGAGTGTGCTGCATGCATTGGACTATAACCCCCGCTCGGACACGCCTCGAAACGCATGCAAATCCCCGCCATATCTTCGGCGGCCAACAGGAGACGGCGGTGCGGCAGTCGCGCCTTCCCGAGACGGCAAGACCGACCCCCACCGTTTGATCTCAATCCAACGGTACCAAAAGAATAACGCTTCGGCGAATTATTGCCACGCGTCGACATCCTGACGGCTCGACGCTGAGATCCAATGGTCCACGCGCTATAAACGACGCGGCCGAACCGCGTCCACCCGATGTAGATCGAACGGCCCAAAATCTGCGGCACTAGGGTTTCTATTGGCGCGAAAACAAAGATCGTCTGCCAAAGATCAGAATGTGAGCCTTTAATCCAGGTTTTACCAATTAAATTAAATCCAAAAATTCAAAGTATTTATTTGGGGCACTAAAAATACCCAAAAAATTCTAGAAAAATTCCAGAAAATATTTCAGAGCATTTTGAGATTAAATAAAATATTTTTATTTATTTTTGATAATTACATTTTCTGATATTTAATTATTCAAGAAAAGATAATCCAAATAAATCTCAATTAAATCCAAATAAATCCCAAAAATTTAGATAAATTCAATTAATTGCAAATAAATTTAAATAATTCACACAAATTTAAATAACTCCAAAAATCAAAATTGGTCAAATTTTGGGACGTTACACTACAGAGCTCCGCGATGGGCGTCAGATCAACTAGCTACGAGACGCCGGCGGGTTTAGGTGTGGTAGTCCGACTTCAGAGCCTGTGAGGATCGCCGCTCTTCGCCGACATGCCCGCCCTACATGGCAATACACAGTAACGCATTTACATGACCCGCACGCATTCGCCGTGAAGTTCTCATTCTCTTCTTCTTTTCGTTTTTGCACCCATATTCTTTTTTGTGAAAGCCATGAACCAATGGTTTTGTTTTCTCCTTCTGCCAGGCGCAGGGATCTTGGATGGCCCAAATTGCCTCTGATGGTCTGCCCGGGATCGCTTCCCGCCGATGCCTAGCGGTTGATTTTCCAAATGGGCCCGGCCGCCTGCGGACGTGGATTCGCAGAAGACGCGATCATCGTACGCTTCACCGATGGACTCCACTAGACCCTTGAGTCGCTGCCCGTGGTCCCTTAAGGATCGTGACCCTACCAATCGACGATTCAGCGCAGTAAGCAACTGATCGCTCGACACCTTGCGGACCCCAAGAGGCTCTTGACCGAGGAACGGACTTTTGCCGCTACCAGCTCCATCACTCCTTCGAGTGCAACCGGAGTGGTGGCATCTTCATCTGGGGCGACAACATCCGTTGTCCCTGCTTCGGCACTGGTTCCACCGACGGCGCCTACTCCCATGGCGCCACCTCCAGCGGCGCCATCTTCTTCGGGGACGAAGGCCGCTGCCACCGTTCAACAGGGCGGGCTCAAGCTTCCAACGGCCTCCTTCCGGTTCAAGTCACCCCCAAGGGTGGCCCCCCAGGGTGCCCCGGCCAGGCAGACGCCCCCAGCGCCAACAGACGCGGTGGGGACTTAAGGGCGCGTACCACATCCGGCGCAGGCACAATGGCACCATCAGGGCCAACGCCTCGATCCTCCGCCGAATCACTTCCACCTCCCACGCCATCACCGTGCGCCGCTGCTTTAACATGGCGGCGCACGCGTCGACAGGAAATTTGCTCACGGCGTCCATCCAGTGCGAAGCCCAAGTGTTGTAGTAGATGGCGGCACTGTGCAAGGAGTTGGTGCAGGAGAAGGAGAGGGGGGAGGCACTCCTAACCCAGGAGAGGGCAGCTGGAGCTGCCCTGCGCGCCCAAGTGCAGGAGGCCGAGGCGGCGCAGAAGCATGTGGAGGATGAACTTCGTCACTCACTTCACAACCTCGCCATAATGCTACGGTTAGCCTACCGGTGCATGGCAAAGTCCTTGCAGCCGATGATGGTGGAGCTCCGTGAACCGCTCGAGTCGTCGGCAAAGCAGTATGCACACTGCATGACCAGGGTTGCCGAGACGCTCAACGGCCTGCCCGCCGCCTTGGCCGCCTGCTTCGCCTGGGAAGGGCAAGTGAAGTAGCGGTTATCATCAAGGTTGCTTAAAGAAGGCGTCTTACGCCACCATGACTTCTTCTTCGACTCCAAGGCCGCGTGGCTAGCATTGAAGGGGACGAGGCCCAGGCGCAGGCTCGCGTGCACGAGGCAACAGAGCATGTGGCTGGGCTGATGACGGTGGAGGATCTGGACCTCGAAGCGGCTATGGCAGAGGCGAAAGCCGAAGAGGACACCGAGATCACCGGGCACATCGACCTGGTGATCTCTTGGAACCTGACCGCAGCGTAGCGCAGCAAGGCAATAGGTCCCTAGGAGTGGTTTTAGGCCTGCGGTGTTCATGGTGGCAACCCGAGGTGCACTAGCCGTATTGAACCACCGAGCCAAACTCGCGCTCCGGTCGCCTGTCCTTGCCCGACGCTAACACTAGGTGTTTCCCTTTATCAACAAGGAGTCATCAGGTTACAGACGCCGGTGACAACTTGTAACACCCCAATTTTTGCTTTTCCTGCATTTAAGTGGTATTTTGAATTTTTGTGAATTTCTAGAGTTTATTTGGATTTAATTAGAATTTAGCTATTTACTAAATCAACTAAATATTGGAAAAGTATAAAATAAAGTTTTGTTGCAAATATTTTATTTGAGTCCCAAATATCCTAAAATATTTTTGAGAATTTTTCCAGAATTTTTCTGGTATTTTTAATGCCCCAAATGAATAAGATTATTTTCTAGAATTATTTTAAATAGAAAAAGCCGGAGGAAAACCCTACTACAAAGTTAAGCAACACAGGCGCGCCGTCAATAAACCCTAAGCCGCTCATCCGCCTCGATCCCGACGACGGCCATCTGATAGCCGTCTGCTGCAGCGTCATGCGCCGTTGGATTTGGTCAGATCGGACGTCCCTCAACGTGTCACATCACCTCTCCGTAACCGCGCTAGACTCTAATGCCGCGCACGCACGTGGCCCCGCTTCGCTGGTTTTACTTGGACGTCGAGGTCCCTATTTAATGCGCCACCACTTGTGCCGTGAAGCCCTAGACGCGCCGCACTCCAAATACGGACTCTCCTCGTCTCGTTCGCCCGAGCTGGGCTGCAGGCTCGCCAAGTCCAAGCCATCCGCCGCGATTCTTTGAGCTGCTTAGCGTCGTACGGGGCCCTGCTGAACTCATCTCGCCGAGCCGCTGTCGGAGGAGCCACTTCATCACACCGGAGGAGTTCCGGAGCGCTGCTCGCACGCTCGTCGCTCTTTGTCTCCGATGGAATCTCCGCCACTGCTGCCGCTAAGCCGAAGCTTCTTCCGCCGTCTCGATCGTGCATCAACGCTCCGGATTTCGCCAGGCCATCCGTAACGAGAAACCTCATCCCTAACTCTTAGCCATTAGATCAAGAATTGAAGGCTTAGATTGGATCCATGCTAGATTTATTTAGGCATCGTAGGATCTAGTTCGTGTGGTTTGGAGTGATGCGGCGTAGTCTTGAGTTAGATCACGCTCTCTCCGTTGGATTGGATTTGTGTGGTTAGGATTGAATTGTTATTCTCAACTAGAATAGAAGTAGGACCGTTAGATCTTAGTTCTAGGGCTCTTAGCGTTGTCGTCGTCGCGTTAGCACCATCGTCATCCGTCTGTGCCACGGTTGGTCTTCGATCGTCAGCAGGTCGCATTGTCGCTCACGCTGCGGTAAGCCGATCGGAGATGCAGATCAGGGTAGGCGTGATGGCGCCAGCGCATCGTGTCCTGGTCAGTGGTAGCGTCATGGTGGGTCCCACCTATCGATAGGGCCAGCCGAGCCATGTTGTCGCCAGCACTGATGTCATCCGTGGGTCCCATGTGTGGAACCTTTGTTTAGTGGACCGGGTCCACGGTGGACCAAACCGAGCAGCGGGACTGTGTCTATGGACCGATCGACGTCATGCTTATGCCAATAATTAGATTTTCCTTTATAAAAATAATTAGATAGAAATTCAATTCTAAGCTGACGCCATGCTGATGTCATATTTCCCAATTTCGAGAATAAAAATAAATATGGAAATTCGGTTTATCCTTTTTAAATTAATTTCAAACTTCAATTCTCTATAACTTTTGCGTTTTAACTCCGATTTGAGTGATTTTAATTTCTAAAAATTTGTAAAATCAAGCTCTTTCTGTTTATGAATTTTATATGAATTTTAGACCTATGTTGCTCTCTATTTTATTTATTTATTGCTATTTATTTACATTACGTGTAGACGTCGAGGTGCCCGAAGGTTTCGAAGGAGAAGTCTTGACCCAGGAGCAAGCTCAAGAATCAGAACCAGTACTTTTTGAAGGCAAGTTGTGCATTATCATGTTGAACCTATCATAGCAAATTTATTTTGATTTAGTTTAATGCATGCTAATTTAATAGAATTGGTTTTGAATAAATTCTGGGATTAGTTAAATGCCTAGTTGTTGTATGCCACCTTGTCGTATATAATTGTAAGCCATGAATCATTTGTCACCCTAGGTTGTGGATAATAGTTGAACATTAATATTTTGCCAACATGGGTTGAGTAGACCGTAAGTAGTATGCTTAGCCCTGCCACGTAGATATTTCATGATTTTGGAATATTAAAGTTAATATTGACTTAAAGAGATATGGAATGTGTTTTGGGAATGAGACATGTGTTATTGAGCTGATGATGGCACGTGGTGCAATGGTAAAGAACTGGGGTGAGAAAATGATTTAGACTGGGGCAAGTGGCAAGATTGTTTCTGGTGGGCCAAGAGTGGAAAATGGGCGGTCAAATTTAGTTTTTGTTGGTTTTGAGTGTTTGGGATCACACTTGGGTAGCCTTGCCTCAGTCAGCTAAGCACTTAACCTTGCAAGCCTTTGAACTCAGTCTTTCATACAACCACAAGTTCAAAATGGGGACTAGACCTAGCCGAGTGGCATCAGAAATCTATTCTTTGAGTATCGCTGTCGTGGTGGTGTGAGTCCGGAGGAGGCAGTGAAAACTCACATAGTGCAAGAGGGGCCCCAGGTGTGTAGTAGCCATCCCTCCAAGGTTGAAACCTTAGCGGGCAAAGATGGGTTTAGACGGACCATTGGAAAGGCTTTGTTATGGTTGCTCGCCTTTGTGGCATTTGACTGTATCTTGTGGGTAAAGTGTCTAACCTCTGCAAAGTGTACAACCTATTCGAATAGCCGTGCTCACGGTATTGAGCATCGCTCGGTGATTACAGTCAAGGGTTAGATTTTCATGAAAACAACTTGGTTTTGGTGAATACTTGGAATGGAATTGATGAACTTGACTTTAGTTGTGAGATGCTTTACTTGTGAAATAATTGCAAAAATTATTACCCTTATTATTGTTTTACAGCTTTGCAATCTACTATTGTATTTATCAAGAATGTCGTACTGGAATTGAACATTAGCCTATCCTTTGTAATAAGCCATGCATGTAGAATACTAGGAATTGCATTCTGTGCATGACTTACTGAGTGCTCAAAGTACTCACCCTTGCAACAACACAAACCTTAGTTGAAGAAGAAGCAACCCCTGCACTGGAGGAGGCGTTTCAGGAGGATCCGACGAACTAGAGAGCGAGCCCAGTCAGTTGCCTGTGGCAAATTGGTTGGCACCACGAGTCTATTTTATTTCTGCTGCACTTGGTTATTTTAATAAGTCTTCGCCCTGCGAGGCATGCATTTGTAACTCAACCATAAGGTTGAGCAACCAGTTTGGCTATTTAATTAAAGTGCTTTACTATTGCGTTGGATATGACTGTGATATGTACTGATGTTGAGACTGTGTGCACTAGCGTGAACCTGGACTAGTGCTGAATAGATAGAGGGTCTGGATTTGCATATTCGGGTCCCGACACAACTTCGCACGATCCAACCTAATAGGGCGTAAATATGAGATACAGATTGATAAAAACAACTTATCTTGGTCATCGACTCTGCGGCGGTAATTTAGGACACCGGCCATCATACGCAGATCATCAGCTGACCAATTTCTGTGCTCGCTTCGATCACGGTTTTTGGACCTTTGGTGAGTCAGTGCTTGACTTCAAGACTTCGATCTCGGATTGCACGCACCTGAAAAACACAAGTAGATGTTACTTAGGGCATGCGGGGAAATAGATTTGAAGAACATAAGTCCATGCGTGGGGTTGTCACGGTCCCTTTCTTTGGAACTTAAGCCCATGTGATCATTCTGGGAACCAGACCGCGGCGCTGCGTGTCAAGGTAGCGGGTTCCCAGGGGTGGTTTTGGGCGTGCGGTGTTCGCGGTGGCAACCCAAGGTGCACGAGTCGCATTGAATTCGCCGCAAGCACACATGCCATTACTGATCACCCATCACACTGAAGCTCTTGACGCTAACCGGTGTTACCACTGATATCGACAAAGAAGCGACCAAAGCTGTCGGAACCAATGACACCCACGCGAAGGGCTACGCACCAGAGCACAAAAGGATAAAGCAAGAGCCTCTAAGGCAAATAACTTTACTGACCACCGGTAGTCGCCGATCAGCCAGGGGAGAATCCACCCTGTAGCTGATCGAAGCAAGCTACCGAGTACTTACAGTTCTTATGGATAAAATTTTTGCAACAACTCCATGTTGTAGGAATTCGCCAGCTCTTGGCCGTCCTAAGTGACCAACCGGACTGCCCCAGGTCAAGAGACTAAGACCACCTTAAAGGGGCCCTCCCACCGGGGAGACAGTTTGTGGAGCCCGGCATGCGTCTGAATTCTCCGCAAGACCAAGTCACCCACTGTTAGTGTTCTCTCATGGACCCGGGTGGCGTGGTACCGCCTGAGACTTTGCTGGCACCTCCTCCAGAAGGTTGACTTCTTCTTGGCGATGGTCTTCCTGGCCCTACTCGCTGAACGTCGAAATGCGTGGGGAGCCGAGGGAAAGCTCGGACGGGAGGACGGCTTCCGCACCATAGACTAGGAAGAAGGCGTTTCTCGGTCGCCTGGCGGGTGTAGTCCGGCGACCATAACTTGCGGTAGGGAGTTCTCTGTCCATCGCGCTCCCTTGTGGAGCCGATCGAACGCTTCTGGCCCTTGAGGCCCCTCAACACTAAATAAGTAGCGTTAGCCTTCTAACAACCATTGCTTCTGATGGGCCACGAAGCAAAAACGTGCCTTGGTGCCCATATCATTCATGAGAACTCCGGAAAGCCATCTTTGGTGGGCGAGTACCATTATGCGTGATGATGCGGTTGGCGACCGGCGAGTAAAGATTAGTGCATAGACACTTGGCGGAGGGCAAGCGCCTTGCCTGCGACTCGGCCCACTTGGTAAACTTGTCGATGGCGATTTAACAGGAGTGAAGCCCTCAGAGCCCACGAAC